>ML798957.1:72086-94084 GCA_009831015.1 Picea engelmannii
AATTTCTAACCGCAAAAATTGCTATTCACCACAATTTTATGTGATAATCCTTTGCTTACGATATCTCCAGCACAATTTTTGGAATGATGAAATATTCATAATTCCAAAGGAAAGGATGGGCACGGTGAGGGCCGACGCCCATTATTTGTTTCATTAATTAAGTAGAAAAAAAATTCAGTCAACTTGAGCATTTCTTCCCATAGAATGGCGATATGCAAGCAAAACAATTAATATTATAAAATAAGAATTGATTTTTCTTTAGTATACCAAGAATCCCAAAACAAATTCAATTTGACCGCTTCCACCAGCGGTAGAAACCCCTGGGCTTTTAAAAGTCATTCTTGAATGTCATGTCAGGGCGGTATGCGATTGGAATACATGAACGGAAATTACGGTACAGATGAATGGTTGGAGAGAATGAATCCCAATGAAATGATACCTTGAGATCCACCCAAGGGAAGATGGCCTTCCGTGGTCTGGTCTGGGATTGGTAACAAAAAGAAAAGGGGCAGAGTCGAGTCATCTAAAAGGAGGGAAGGTGGAAGGAAGGAGGGCGAGGGAGAATTCCGAGGCCAAATCGCGTGTGCAAATGGTCAATTCGGATATGTGGAATGCACCCAACCAGGAATTTCGTTGCGGGCGCGGGCAAGGGCAAGGACTATGGCTTCTCGAAATTCATTCGGTTCAAATTTGACCTGAATACGCTTTCAACAGGTTGGAATATACGACTCTCGAGACTTTTTTACTTGCTTGTTGCACGCTGTCCTAATTGTTGTTTTTACTTTTTCCTTGTGATTTTCCAACATTTTTAGGATCATATACCGGAGTACCCACGTGAATTTTAGCTATAGAGATTCGGATTTGAGTTGGTGCCGTGAGGCTTTTGATTTGTGAAACATTGTTGTTGTTTGACCGAAAAATCGACCCAAATCCAATCTTTATATGTAATATGCATGAAAGATCTGAGAAGCAAGGATTCCCGGCCTAAAACCCAAAACATAAAGTTCAGGGTCGAAGCCAGAGGCTTGTTCTACATCTCAGTGTTTTTCGGGAATTTATCAAGTTCTGAAGAAGACCTTTTGTTCTACGGAACACCCATCTGGGATTAATCAGTTGAGTTGCCTGCCTCAGGGTTCCGGCGTAGAGCAAGGAGTTGCTTGATATTGAAAAAGGAGGGCTTTTGTAATGGGGCATGCGGCATCTGTGGTCATTCCCCCACAGCAAACAGAACAACGGGATGGGGAATCCCGACAAGGCTTAGATTACACCCTGAACATTCCTGATGAATGTCTGCAACATGTTTTCCATTATCTGAAGCCTGGTGATAGGACGCCTTGCTCTTTGGTGTGCAAGAGGTGGTACCTTGCGGAAGGGCAGAGTCGGCGTCGGTTGTCTCTTGATGCGCGGGCGGAGATTGGGCCAGCCATTCCCAGTTTATTTCAGCGCTTCAATTATGTTTCCAGGCTCGCACTCCGATGCAATCGAAGGAAGGTGGGTATCAACGATGACGGACTGGTTTTGATCGGCATTCATTGCAAGAACTTGAAAAATCTGAAATTGAGGTCCTGCAGAGAGATTACGGATGTTGGAATGACTAGATTCGCACAGTTGTGTGGTTCTTTGAAGAAGTTTTCCTGTGGGTCATGTACATTTGGTACTCAGGGGATCAATGCTATCACTACCCATTGTAAATCTTTGGAAGAGCTGACTGTAAAACGGTTGCGAGGCCCAGTGGAGGGCCCTTCTGAGCTAGTTGGACCTGGAGGTGGGAATCTGAAGAGGATTTGTTTGAAGGAGTTATTCTATGGACAGCCTTTTGTCCCACTGATTGCAGGGTCAAAAAAATTACAAACTCTCAAGCTTTCTAAATGTTCGGGGGACTGGGATACTATGTTGGATTTCATCACTCATCATGTCACAAGCCTTGTTGAGGTTCTTTTGGAAAGATTGCATGTGAGTGACACGGGTTTGCTAGCAGTTTCAAAATCTGCAAACTTGGAAATTTTGCATTTGGCCAAGACTCCAGAATGCTCTAATATCGGGATTGCAGCTATTGCAAATGGTTGTAGAAAACTGCGAAAATTGCATATAGATGGATGGAGAACAAATAGAATTGGTGATGAGGGTCTTATTGAGATAGCTAGAAAGTGTCTTTATCTGAAGGAGTTAGTACTGATTGGGCTCAATCCCACTATAACAAGCTTAAGTATGTTGGCTTCCAATTGCCATGTATTGGAGAGACTGGCTCTCTGTGGCAGTTCGACTATTGGTGATGCAGAGCTTTCTTGTATAGCAGCCAAGTGTTATTCACTGAAGAAGCTGTGCATTAAGGGCTGTCCAGTCTCTGATCAAGGCATGGAATCTTTAATAAGTGGATGTCCCATGCTTGTGAAGGTGAAAGTAAAGAGATGCAGAGGTGTAACCAGCGAGGGTGCGGACTGGTTGAGAGCTAATAAAGGTTTTCTGGATGTCAGTTTGGATACCATAATTTCACCTAGTCTGAATGGGTTATCAACTCAAGCCAGCTCGAGTGTGCCAAGAGCATCTGCCATTGCTTCAGCTGGTAAATCAACTCTATCTAAGGCAAAATTGACCCTTATAGCAGGTGGAAGTTTTCTTGCCTGCGCCTTTTTAAAGTTGTCAAATGGCTCATAAGTGAACATCCTTTTAAAGGCGTCATTATGCTTGGAGGTCTAATTTACCAGCATTGTTGAATAAAGAATACTGCATTTGCTGTTTATCTCATCAAGGTTCAAACCATTTACTGATGGACATCCGGGGTATTGGTATTGTGCTATCCTCAGTTCTACCTTGACGCATGATGCTGATTATTCATTTGGTACATTCTGAGATTGAGCATGGATTTCTGAATTGGCAGAAGCAATCTGGGTTAAATCAATACAGCTATTTTTCTTCTTTTGAAATTAATGTTTTTTGCGATTGGATATGCCCGAGGCAGGCAAAACTTTAGGAAATGAGTCTGCAGATTGCAATTTCAATCATTTTGCTAAGAATTCTGCTATAATTTCAGAATATGCAGTATAATGTCTGTGCCCACCATGGTCTCCCTTTACAATTATCTGCTCATAATAATTTTGTTAAGAATTCTGCTTTAATTTCAGAATATCCAGTATAATGTCTGTGCCCGCCATAGTTTCCCTTTATAATTATCTGCTCATGAAATGTATATTACAAATTTGTAAAATGAATTATTGGCTTTTCAATTGAATAACAATTTACATTTCATTGACAAACTACTGACCACCATAGTCTCCCTTTATAATTGTCTGCTCATCAAATGTATATTACAAATTTGTAAAATGAATTATTGGCTTTTCAATTGAATAACAATTTACATTTCATCGACAAACTACTGAGTAAAAATGCTAAAATTTAAATAAACCTGATATTTTGTTTGTTAGAACAGGAACCTAGAGATGTTGGATTTTGGTTAATTATTGACTTTAAGTAAATCCTGGAAGAGCGGACATGCAAATTTTCAGTAAGTTACAACTTATTCAATGAAATGTCCTCCGGTTTTTCATTTTTAACAAGTTTGTGCTAGTTTGTTGTCTGTCCAGCAGTAGCAGACTGTTATGCTGTTTGGAGATTTGCCTGTTCTGCTTTTGTAAGGAAGTGCAGAGGCTCATTGCTATGTCATTTATTTCATAATTTGTCTTTGTCAAGAAAATGCTTTCATTTTTGATAACACTATTGGAATAGTAGTACAATAAAGAGTAGGTGCCATGATGCTGGTGGCATGGCATCATATTAATGGGGAGGGAGCAGTCTGCATTGTGCCAAATTACAGAAATATGGCTGCAAGCAAAAAATAATAAATATTTGTGCTTCATGGTGTTATACTAGAAGGCAGATCGTGTAATAGTTTCTAGAAAATGAATGGGAGTGAGGATATCATCAGGGGATGTCTTCTACAGATTGTTTTGCAGGGTTCTTTTATTTTTTACCCCTTGTACATGAGATGGTCAGAGGAATCATACGTACTTGTCATGCTGAGGAGATGTTTGGGCCCATGGTAGCTTCTAAAGCTGAGATTCAAAACTGGACTTCTCACTGCAATGGTGACTTGAGATTCTACTTGCCCATGGCCAAATGGTACATTGGTCTCTACGTTGCCCTGGACTAAGTTGTTATCTTGTGGATGCCTTATGACCTTGGAGGGGTCTCATGTGTTTTTCTTTGGAACTGCCTGAATGAGGTTTTACTATGAGTTGACTTTGAATTGTTGAATTGACCAATGGATCTCTGTTATTGCTTGCATGAACACGGCACAACTGGTTGGGTATTTGTGCATGCAGCATCCTTGGTTTCTTTGTTTTATTTTTCTTGGTGCACTGACTAACAGAGATTGGCTTGTGAAAAGAAGGTTCTCAACACAAGGTTGAGCTCAAGTTTGAGCTCTATCGTTGGGTGGAAAAAGTCTATACAATTCTAGTCTCTTTTGGGTAAATATGTTGTGAGGATCTCTAACCTTACTCCCTTGACTTATTACTAGTAGTAGCAAGATCTATTTCTATTTTACCATAGACATGTTGATACGACCTCTACATCTTTGATTATTTGCTTTAGTAGCTTCCTTAGATGTTGTGTTGAAAGATGACCTTGAGTTTGGAAATTAGTTTGTGATTTATGACCTCTTTAACAGATTAAAATCACAGACAGAAAGGTGTCTGTCTTTTGCTAGCAGGATCTGCAAACCTTTAAAGACTAATCTAGGAGTGATATAAAGATTGTTCAGCTAGCACATTGACTGTACAATATTCCTTTACTCTTCTATTTTATATGCATTAAGCCTTGGGGAATTTTTTATGTTACATTAATGTAAAATTTGATGCCAAAGTAGCCAATGGCTTGGGATAAACCACATTGAACAATATGCATAAGATATAAATTGTTTTGATAGAATGTGGAAAAATCAGAATTTGCATGTCAGTTTTGCATTCCTATTCTTTTTTCTCCTTTTCATCCTCCTTTGTTTATTGATACATTGTGATGGGTTACAAAGTTTGGATTAGCTTTATAAATTTAGAATTACACAGAGTCAACTCTCTTGAAAGTATATGAAAGCCTAAGTGCAGGGTACAACCCTGAAACTTATATGAAATACCACAAAGAACCCACAACAATGAGGAATAGTTTTATAAAAGCTTGTTATGAATTTTAAGCTCCTTCGTGAATCTCTTGCAGAGGACTCTGTAGGTACATTAGAGCGATATGCACCTAAACCTACATGAGTGTACCATTGACAAATAGAGTCCTTGGGGTTATGAAGGCAGCATCCAGAAATAGACCTAAGAAGTTTAGGAATCCTTTTTTCATCCAGCATTAAATTTGTTTGTGTTGGGTGTCCAGGCGTAAGGAGTAGTGCATTAGGACCCCACTAACACTAAAACTTAGAAGGACTCAATTTGAACCTCCCCCTCAAATCTGGGTGGTTTTGAGTAAAACTCATGAATGTTTTGTATAGACTTGTAATTAGACTTATTCAGAAATTTGGCATTAAATTTGTTTTGTTGGGTGTTTGGACTTGTGAAAGAATGCATTAGGACCCCACAAATCATACTGCAACTCAGAAAACCTCAATAAAGCTAACCTCTCAAATCTGGGTTGATTTTGAGAGAATAAACCTTAAACACAATCCACTGTTGAAATTCACCATAAGTAAAAAATAGACGTCAATTGAAAATCGACGTGAGGTCGGAAAGGTCAAAATCCACATTGGAGAAAAATCCACTGACAGTCAATCTTTATCTTTTGGATTTCTATTTATTTTTTGACCTTAATTCTTAAAGTTATTGTTAAGTAAACTTTTAACATTAAAAATTAAAGTAGGACCCCCCTTTCAGGATGTTTAGGTGTAGATTCAACCCCACTAGACCTCACATAGAGAAATTACATTTAGGATGCTTGTCAGCATTCAGCGTACTAAGCAGCATTTCAAGCATTTCAAGATTTCAGGATTTCAACCAACAGAGCCTTATAAACCTTCCCTCCCACACCCCATGAACCACATAGATGAACACACTAGTGAAATGGCATTGCCATTTGTACTCTTGTTCGATGAGAATGAAATGGCACATGTCAAAGTAAATAATAAAATAATCAAATATAAAAAAGATATTGGAAATTTAGGATAATGTGGTGCCAAGGGGGCGCCATAGTGAAAGGTGAAAGAATACATCTCTATGTCTTGACCAGATGGCTATGTATGACCTAAAACTGCTTCTGATTGGTTCACTACAACACAGTCTAGCATGCGGTGTTAGTGTTCATGTCCAAAAGCTCATGGGCATCATGTCATCTGGCAGGTGTAAGTGTTCATGTCAAAATCCACGTTGGAGAAAAATTCACTGACAGTCAATCTTTCTCTTTTGGATTTCTATTTATTTTTTGACCTTAATTCTTAAAGTTATTGTTAACTAAAATTTTAACATTAAAAATTGAAGTAGGACCCCCCTTTCAGGATGTTTAGGTGTAGATTCAACCCCACTAGACCTCACATGGAGAAATTATATTTAGGATGCTTAGCATTCAGCGTACTAAGCAGCATTTCAAGATTTCAGGATTTCAACCAACATAGCCTTATAAACCTTCCCTCCCACACCCCATGAACCACATAGATGAACACACTAGTGAAGTGGCATTGCCATGTGTACTCTTGTTTGATGAAAATGAAATGGCACATGTCAGAAAATAATCAAATAATCAAATATAAAAAAGATATTGGAAATTTAGGGTAATGTGGTGCCAAGGGGGCACCATAGTGAAAGGTGAAAGAATACATCTCTATGTCTTGCCCAGACGGCTATGTATGACCTAAAACGGCTTCTGATTGGTTCACTACAATGCAGTCTAGCATGCGGTGTTAGTGTTCATGTCAAAAAGCTCATGGGCATCATGCCATCTGGCAGGTGTAGCCTGCTCGGATATGGTTCACAGCAATACTGTTATTAAACTGTGGACAGCTTTTGGTTAAGTTGCACCCTGGAGGATTAGCACTTAAGTGAGCTTTTGTCCAAAGTGGGGCTACGAAATGATCTTGGGGCTTGCATTGCTGGGAAACTGGGAGATGGCCACCACCAAGTGATCTAGCTAACTATTTTTCTTGCTTTGGAAAAAATAGGGGGTGCTACAGTGATCATGATCTGAAAACAATCCTGGTAAAAATAAGTGATCTCCATGGCAATGACATAAAATATTTGAATGCATTGGTGAATGCTATATTTGATGGCAATATGCACTCTATGTTTGATGTATATATCTCAAAACCCTCATTGACATCATGATGAACCTTCTTCCATCAGTATTCTCCCCATGCTTCCCATTTTATGATAGTTCCATCGACAAAAAGACAAGCTTAGGACTCCCTTGTACCACTAAAGAAAGTAGGATCCCCATTTTGTGTGTTACATCTCATATTGTATGAGGTTCCACATTGTGATTTTCATCACATTGGTGGGATTTGCTGCTGGTACCTTGTAGCATTGGATCAACTTGGGGGGATACATCTTCATGGAACCCTTTCTCTTCTTAGCATTAGATTATTTGATGGAGGTTTTTGGTCGAGGGAGTCTCACTTCTCCTTGGTTGGATGATTATGCTTGCTAGTTTGTTGGTCTTCCTACATGTGCTTGCCTTGTGATCATCAATTGGTTGGACACTATGGTTATGGAACATGCTATTTCATCATGGTGTGGTTTTCGTAGAATTGTTTATCGTGGAGGTGCTACATGTTGTTCATGGATGATGGTTCTATACCCCCAAAGGGTTAGATGATGGTGTTAGGAGGTAGATGTTTCATGATGTTGTTGGAGTTTCCTAGGGATTAGGTGTGTTGAGGTTACAATGTTAATTTATCACTAGGAGGGGGTGTTCTACTTGGTCCTCATGTGTTGAATGTGTGGCGGGGACATGCTTGATGTTTGATGGGGTTGGCATTTTCTTATGTCCCTTTCTCTTGTGATGTTGCCATGGTGTGGGGATGCATGTTGCCTTGGTGGGATTGCCCTAGGTGATATAACTTAATGTTGTAACATTTGCTAGACATCACCTAGGGGGAAATTTGTTTGATGATGTTAGTACCCTTGATGTAATTTTTCTTAAGTTTGAGTTAGAAGGGGGGTATTACTTATGATTTGATAGTGATCTAGTCTCTTTCTAAGGTTTGATGAGGTATTGATCATGTAATAGTCCTTTGGTGGCATGCCCTAGGTTCAAACCTAGGTTGAGCTTCTATTTTGTCATTATGTTGTTATCATGGTGGGGTTATTGCTAGGGAGAACAACCAATTTGCATGGTACAACAGTTGTTGGAGTGCACCCCCTCATTGGCAGACATGTTCATGGTGCTTTAATCATCCAGTGACTATTGGAGATGGACTATGGTTATACTAGAAGTTAGAACATTAACCTTTGTGCACACTTCACATATGTTGAGATTGATTTAACCATTCAATGGTTGAATTGGTTATTTTTATCTTGGTGGAGGTTGGTTACTTGGGCACCCTATTTCATTTGGCATCTTTTCACACTTGGAGGGGTCATTTGGTGATTGGTTGAGGCTTTAATGTGGAGCTCCGAGCGCTCCATCTTCAACACAAATTTCAAGGCGTGCATGTATTATATTACTATTTTGGGAGAGGATGTACACTTCTCTAGGGCACACTTTTTCTGTGCACATGGTTTTTGTAAATTAGTTGATGGTTTTGCAAACAACATATGGTCTTTGCACATTATTTGATGAGTTGTAATCACCTTGAAGTATTTTATTGGGGAGTTGATTTAGTCAAACTTAACAAGGTTGAGGTGGTTGCACATTGGAGATAACTTTTTGGGTTCTTATCTTGTCCACTTTGCATAGGTTTTAAGTTGCAACCACCTGGAGCATATTTTATGGTTATTTGGAGGAATTGATTTTGTCAAACTTAACAGGACAAGGTGATTCCACATTGGAGGTAGCGCTTTCCTATTTTTGGGAAGTTGTTAAAGGTCCCAAAACCTTTGACCTATCATGCATGTGAAGCACTCCACCTATTTGACACTTTGCACATTTTTCTATGAAGTTAGTTGGAGTGATCTACTTTGGGTCCACATGTGGGAAGGAGTTCCTTGTTGACTTGGTTCTTGCACACATTTCCACACCTTGTTCACATGTGATGATGGTATGTTCCACTCATGAGACCCACATGTGCTTCATGGTGGATATTTATTGCACAAATGTTCATGCATCTTATGGACCACTTGCTATTTTTGGATGGTGGTTATGGTGCTTTCTCAAAGGAGAAGTATTTTATTGTTTTATCACTCATGCATCTTGGAGGGCGCACTTAGTGAGCTCTTCTAGGTGGACCTTGGAGCGCATCCTCCCATGTTAAAGATATTGTATTGTATTTTTGCATGCAAGCACGTTGGATGGTGCATTGTATGTGGACCATTTGACATCTTGACATGGTACTATGCCTATTTTTGGTTTTGTGCCCTCTCTTGGAGATATGTATAGTATTTTCCCTCCTATTTTTAGATGGGGCGACCTCTCTTGGAGAGGAGTTCACATATCCACTTGATATGGTCAACCATTGATTGAGGGTGGATCTAACTACTCCATTATTATATTCTCTGTTTAACTTGTCATGGAGTTGGTTGGAGAATAATGTATTTTATGTAAGAGAGAAGAAACTCCTATGAAGCTTTCTCTCCATTTGAAGGAGTTGTTGGGAATTTGGGGATTGAGGAGCTCTCCGCTTGGGCTACATTATTCATCCTTTTGGCAAGTTTTATGGCAAGTTGGAGGTATATCATCTATCTATGTGAGTCCTTTTTATGTTTGCAATTCTTTCACATGTTGATTTTTTTGTTGTAGGAGACCCTTGTGGCATGTTATGAACTGTGTGTCATTTGGATGGTGTAATGTGAGGATTTATTCCTATATCTATTGTTGTTGTGTTAACCTTGCATCTACTAAACCTAATTGTTGCTAGAGTAACATGACCTCACCTTCAGAACAAATTCTTAAGAATGACATCCCTCTTGAAGGTAATTTTCTGCCATAATTTTCAGCAAGCTAAGGTAATTTTCTGCAATTCTTTCACATGTTGATTTTTTGTTGTAGGAAACCCTTGTGGCATGTCATGAACTGTGTCATTTGGATACTGTAACATGAGGATTTATTCCGTCTTATGTCTATTGTTGTTGTGTTAAGCTTGCATCTAATAAACCTAGTTGTTGCTAGAGTAACATGACCTCACCTTCATAACAAATTCTTAAGAACGGCATCCTGCGCGAAGGTAATTTTCTGCGATAATTTTCAGCAATCTAAGGTTTGTTTGTGGCAAAAAGATCAGCCCTCATTTACCTTGCATATTGATGCACTCACCCTCTTAGATCTATGCTTCTTTTGACTCCACTTTGCCCAAGATTTGGTAGGCACCAGTCCTAGGGATTCATCTCCATCTTATTTTCGTATTTTCCTTAACTCAGTCATTTTTCCATTATTGCTACAACGTTTGTTTTGCTTGGACTCACTCTTCAATACATCACTTTGAACCTCCAGTCCATATTTGTAGCATTCCTATCCTTAGGGAAGCCCCCCTTGAGTTGGAGAAGAGCCAACCAAAAGTTAGAGGAAGATTTATTGAGGTGACAGTGGGTAGCCTTCTTGAGTTGCACAGGACTAGCTCCTTGATGCTTGGGACTTTACATCATATAAGGTGCTAGATTTTGTTGTAACAGTGTGAATCAGTGCACTGCCATGAGTGAGTAATGAAATTCCTTGTGGTCAAATTTATAGGTGGCTTCACATAATTTGTCTGCAAATCATATTTCAGAAAAATGGAAATCTGGTATATCTCTATTCCTTTAAGAACAGTTTTACATCCTCTTCATAATCTTCGTTCCTACACAGATATAAAAATATTTAAAAACGTCGTCCAGCCATGGACTCAGTTTTCTTGCAACAATTTCAGGACATATAGACTTTAGGGTGTAGATAAAACAAGATTATTGGTTTTTCTTTTGCTTCCCACTTGTCTACAGATATTCGTGTGGTATGCAAAGGCCTGGTCTAGAAAAATGCAAGTATCAAAGTTCTGAAAGAAAATGCTGCAATGTTTCATGACCACCTCTTCTAGTATTGAGTTTGGGGTTTATAATCAGTCACCCTGGTCATTCTTAATATGCCTCTTGCATTGTACATAATAAATGCGGTTCCTTGCTTCTGTTACACTTTAATATTTATACACCCCTTGCCGCAACAGCCATGTCAAAAGCAAATCTTAATCTCCATATTGGATTCGTTTTTGAAGTTTTAATGCATACATCAAACACAATGCATTAGCGAAAAGTGCTGACCTGATAAAGGCTTTGCATTTCTCCCTCATTTTCTCTCACATTACCCTGGATCAACTGATATGTCAAGACAAAATGGGAAGCATACAGCCATGGCTTTGTATTGCAGCCTTATTCCTTCCAAAGATCAATTAGATAATTGTAAGCTTTCTCATATTTTTGCTCATTCATCAAGTATTATCAAAGAGCCAATTCCTCGGAGATGCAAAATGTTGGATATGACTGAGTTACTATTTTACACCTAACTGCTAACCGTATATTACTTATAACAGGAAAACAGAAAACATTGGATATACCTGATTTACCATCTTCCAACTACAGTTGACTCACAATAGCTAGTAACAAGCTGTGATAGACTAGTTTAAGCTTAAAAGGAAATCCAAACTTTTCAATATGCATTCAAAAAATGCAACCATCATTGTCAGATACCCTCCTCAGGGTCAGCATCTTGTCCTTATTAAATGGTGGAACTGGGCCTAGGATATTTCTAAAATCAAAGATATMTTTTCTGCATCTTTTTGTCTGCAGCATATGCTTCTTATGAAAGGAAAACAGGAAAACAGGAAAACACCTAACTGCTAACCATATATGACTTGTAACAGGAAAACACCTAACTGCTAACCATATATGACTTGTAACAGGAAAACATAAAACATTGGATATACCTGATTTACCATCTTCTAACTACAGTTGACTCACAATAGCTATTAACAAACTGTGATATACTGGTTTAAGCTTAAAAGTAAATTCAAACTTTTCAATATGCAATTCAAAAAATGCAACCATCATTGCCAGATACCTTTCTCAAGGTCAGCATCTTTCCCTTATTAAATGGTGGAACTGGGCCTAGGATATTTCTAAAATCTAAGGTATTCTTCTGCAACTTTCAATCTGCAGCATATGCTTCTTGTGAAAGAAAGAAAGTCGCTAATGGCCTTAGTAAGCTGTGATGTGCCAAAAGTAAGAAAGATAAATCTGTCAAAGATTATGGCAAGCTAGAGCTATTTATTAGACCAATATGTTTGGCACATTCAAGGCTAAAATTTCAGCCTGGCACAACAGGTTTCTGACCTTGGCTGGAAAATACTACTTATCCAACTTTTTCTGACAGCCATCCCAATCTTTCAAATTTCCAAACTCCTGATCTTGAAAGGATTCCTAAGTGAGTGTGGGAGCTTGATGACCTACTTCTGGTCTGTGGCAACGAGAATCAAAGAAATTGCATATTGTGGCCTGGAAGAAAGCTTCTATACCAAATGGACAGGAGTTTTGGAATTCAGAAATTTGAGTTAGTGAGTGAAGTGTTGGGAGCCAAACTTTTCTAGAGGGTGATCCAGGAAAGATAATCCAGGAAAAAGATAGATTATGGAGTGAACTTCTCAAGGCCAAATACAAAGAAAATGCTTCCAACTCAACTCTCTTCTTTGAAACTGCCCTTTCTCTTCTTCAACCTTAAGGAACTCGGCAATAAAAAGAAGGGAATTAATTGCTGACCATGCATTGTCAGTAGTCCGAGGTGGAAAGGATGCTAAGTTCTGGGATGATCAATGGTAGGGTTTCCAAGCATATAAAATATTCCAGAGTTAGCAATAGTTGTGAACTACTTCTAGAAAGAGCATGGGTGAAATTGAATGACTACTGGTATTACAAGCCGTTGGAAAGATTAGATCAGAGGAATAACAGAAGTAAGATGGAAAGCTTTGATCAATGGCCCATAGTTCTAGAGCCAGATGAAAAACAATTGTTACAGGAAGCTCTTGATCAAAGAAAGATCCTGTGTGGACTGTTGCCTGAACAAGCTGTGCTGGAATGTGAGAGGCAAAGGTACCTATTCGGCTAAAGAAGGGTACTATTTTGCTTTATTCAGGAATGTTGGAGTAGAAAAAGATTCATTCTGGAACAAGTTTTGGAAAAGAGGGATATGGCCCAATATATCAGCATTTGGACTGGTAGCTGTCAAAAATAAACTCCTTACACAGCTGGCTTTGAGGAAGAGAGTAGCAGGCCCCTCCAGATATAGTGGCTTTGAACAAAATGAAGGAATGCTAGTCATTGCTTCCTTGAATGTGAAGTTGCTAGGTTGGTCTGGCTGTTATGGGAAAATGAAATATTCTGCTCCAGACCAGAAGGTTTTACAGTGCAGAAACTATTTCAAACTTAGAATTCAGCTTCCTTTATGTCAAAATACTTAAAATTAATCTGCAATATCAGCCCTCTATTCAGTTTCGGAATTTATGATTCGACAGAAACTACAGGATATTTCAGAAGAAAAAACTTGGTCCTCTTCAGATATCGAAGAAAACAAAGAGGACTATTCAAGAACCTGCATGAACCAAGTTGCAATCTAAAGAGGAAGAGGTTATTCCCCAAGAGGAGAAATAAATCCTGGCAAAATGGGGTAGAAGTCAGCATTCCATACTAGTATCAAGGAAGATCATGGAAACCACCCAGGGATGGCAGATTTGAACTAAACTTTGATGGAGCTGCAAAAGGGAACCCAGGAATGGAAGGAAGTTTGGGGAGTACGGAGAGATAGTGAGGGCTTGTATTAATGTCATGTATCTGAATAATATAGGATCCAATATTAACAATCAGGTAGAAATGAAAGCTTTAACAAGAAAATTAACGTTTATAAGCTGGGGCTGAAAGAGCTAGATATAGAAGGGAATTCCAAGGTAACTATCAATATGATGCAAAGCCCAGTATCAGTTTCCGACTGAAAGTTATAACTTAGAAACCTAACACAAGGGGGTAAAGGAAAATTGACGTTGAATATTTATGTTTGACAATCAGCTAACAGGAGGCAGATTAGTTAGCTAATCAGGCTCTAATTCTAATGCATCGAGAGTTGGAACTTGGGATTGAACAAACTCCACAAATAAGTGAGGTGTCAGGGTGGAAGGAAGATTTGACGAAAATAATTGAAAAGGAAAGCCAAAACCAACATTAGGATGACGGACCCTTGGAGTTTTTCTTCATTATACGGCATTGACAACCTTAGGCATCTATCTATTGTCATGTTGGTGGCGATCATTAAAGGATCGACGGAATACGACCAACCTGCATTTAATGCATTCGTTAGGGTCATAGGTACATCCAACTTTCAATGGAGACATTTGTCAATTGCCCATCTAAATTTGCAGAGTTCTCCTGGTGTGGGTTTTGTCTGTAACTCTGGATTCCACAACAATGGCTGAGCAGAGGGAGAGTCCAGAAAACGGGTTTCCCATGAAGTCTGTCACCATGTTTTTGACATAGATTGCTGAATTTAATTATTGCAAAAATAACTTTCAGAAAATATCATTAATTGGAAACATAAAAATTAATTTCATGTAACATAGTGTGGAAGCATAAAAATTAATTTCACATAACACAGATTATTACTCCTTAAAAACTAGCTTTTCATTCACTCTAAAATCACTAGAAAAACTTATAAGGAAACCTTCACAAAGCACCATGTTTTTTACATGGATTGCTGAATTTAATTATTGCAAAAATATTTTTCAGAAAATATCATTAATTGGAAACATAAAAATTAATTTCATGTAACATAGTGTGGAAGCATAAAAATTAATTTCACATAACACAGATTATTACTCTTTAAAAACTAGCTTTTCATTCACTCTAAAATCACTAGAAAAWTTTATAAGRAAACCTTCACAAGCTGCCAAAAAAACAGCACTACATGCATACAAAAAACACTTAAAATTGAGTTGAAAAATCTGTTGTATGGATGCACGGCATGTTCGTATGGGCTGTACGAATCTTACTGCGCATTGATGTACGAATCTGCACAGTTCTCTACATGGCTGTATGAATCTTACTCTGCATGGATGTATGAATCTGCACRGATTGCATGTTTCCRGAAAMGTCTCTTTCTTGTTTGCTTGCTCTTTTTYTTTGTTGYTCAATTGCTCAAGTGTTCAAGTGTGTTTGAATTCTCTATCTTGACTTATCTTTATAGTTTTAGCTGAAACCAAAACCCTAATCTATTTTTGAGATTACTCGTAGTGTAAGTCATGCATGAAATACACGTTTTAGACTCAACTGCTAAAAATAAGACTTTCACTTTTTAATTAAAGTGAATTACAAAATAGAATTTACTTTTCAAAAATAAAATTATTTTTTTGAAAATTATTTTTCAAAAATATCTAAGTTATGGATGCATGAAATACACTTTTTAGACTCAAGTGCTAAAAATAAGACTTTCACTTTTTAATTAAAGTGAATTACAAAATATAATTTACTTTTCAAAAATAAAATTATTTTTTTGAAAATTATTTTTCGAAAATATTTAAGTTATGCATGCATGAAATACACTTTTAGAAAGTGATAAAAATAAGACAAAATAAGACGTTCACTTTTTAACTAAAGTGAATTACAAAATAGAATTTATTTTTAAAAATATAATTACTTTTTTGATAATTATTTTTCGAAAGTGTCTTGAACTACTTCTTGCATGTTCTCACTTAACCTGTGCAAATTCCTGTTTGAGATATAATTCTCAACAAAGAGTGGTGCTTAGCCTTTAAAGAATTAAGGCAGAACGAGGTTCAATGGAAATCCATTGGAAGTTTCAACAAAGTGGGAAGCATGGTACTCTTTAACAATGAAATTAGGGGAGCAATCTGGAATAGAAAGAGGTGAAGCATCATAATGGAAAAACCCAAAGATTCCCAAGACCACTAAAACATTTACCTTCTTCCCATTGAATACGAGGAAATGCATAGGGGGTAGTAGGCTTGGGTGGGAGAATGGCCAAAGCGGATGAGGATGGAGCAACATCAAAAAATGAAATGAGGGAGATAATGAGTGAGGAGCGTTCTGAGCTATGCAAGTTTTTGTAGGAGGTAAGGAAGTCTCCTTTCAGATGGGTGAGACCAAACACCTAAATGAGGGAGATAATGAGAGAGGAGCATTTTGAGCTATGCAAGTTTATGTAGGAGGTAAGGAAGTCCCTTTTAGAAGGCTGGGACCAAACGCCTAAAGGCAAAGGATGAGCGCAGAAGGGAGCACAAAGGTTTAAGTAAAAATGTCAAGAATCTCTTYAGCTCTAGCACACACCCAACTAATTTTGTTGGAGCATGTGAAAATAGATGTGGATTGGAAAGGACCACAAGTTCCTTTTGAACTGGATAAGGCACATTGCAACAACACATGCTCAACTCCAATTGAGCATGGACCTGCTAAGGACCTCAGTTGAAAGAATGAACCTAGACAATTATAAGAAGATAAAAGGATGGGAGGCTTTCCTCAAAGAAATGCCACACCTGGAAGCTTCTCTAACCATTACTTTGGATGAGGATGACAACTCGAGCAAAGAAGACGAGGATAATCTGAAGCAAGCAAAATAGGCTTCCTTTCTCCTCACTAGTTTTTTCAGTTATTTTGTATAAGCATAAAGACTTTGAGTTTCAGTTTTTGTAAGACCTTTAATATAATTTTACTATGCTTGGTCCCAGTGTTGATGTGGGGGGAACCCATATTAATACTTTGTAACTATATTTATGTTAATAGAACACTATTTTACCAAAGAAAAATAGTTTCACAGAGTATGGGATGTTGCCATGGAGCCGAAAAATTGTTATATTTGGTTCCCGGTTTTGATGTGGAGGGAACCCATATCAATACTTTGTAACCCTATATTTATGTTAATAAAACATTATTTTACCAACGAAAAAATGGTTTCATAGATTATGGGATGTTGCCATGGGGCTGAAAAATTGCTATATTTGATTCCCAGTTTTGATGTGGAGGGAACTCATATCAATACTTTGTAACCCTATATTTATGTTAATAAAACGTTATTTTACCAGCGAAAAAATGCTTTCACAGATTATGGGATGTTGCCATGGGACCAAAAAATTGCTATGTTTGGTTCCCAGTTTTGATGTGGAGGTAACCCATATCAATACTTTGTAGCCCCATATTTATGTTAATAAAACATTATTTTACCAGCGAAAAAATGGTTTCACAGATTATGGGATGTTACCACAGGGCTGAAAAATTGCTATATTTGGTTCCCAGTTTTGATGTGGAGGGAACCCATATCAATACTTTGTAACCCCATATTTATGTTAATAGAACGTTATTGTACCAATGAAAAAATGGTTTCATAGATTATGGGATGTTGCCATGGGGCCGAAAAATTGCTATATTTGGTTCCCAATTTTGATGTGGAGGGAACCCATATCAATACTTTGTAACCCCATATTTATGTTAATAGAACATTATTTTACCAATGAAAAAATGGTTTCACAGATTATGGGATGTTGCCATGGGGCCGCAAAATTGCTATATTTGGTTCCCAGTTTTGATGTGGGAGTTTTCATCCAAATAAATATAGCAAAATTGCTATATTTGGTTCCTATATAGGGAGTTTTCATCCAAATAAATAAAATTTTCACAYAGGAGACTAACAAAAATTTCCCACTCCTCTATATGGCTTCTTGTCAGGTTCAATGACGCAACATCGCGCCAAACGAATCAGTGTCTCGACGRCAGGTAGCCTACRCTCACGTCCTTTAGACATAAAATGTTTTGATCCCTAAGCTTTAAAATCAAAGAATTYGAAAATTTGAAGTTTGGAACAGAACCTAGCCAGGGGTCTTCCTCTAAACATAGTTTTCTCCCATTTCCTATTTTCCATACTGTTTAGTCACCAACCATAGGAAACACCTCCACCAGAGATTTCCAAATAATGGAACCCTTCGAKGATTTGTTTGGGGCATGGAACCATTCGTCGATAGTTAGGGTGGGAAAGTATTAGAGTTCATGATCCTGCACCAAAGGGAACTACCCCGGGTTAACCTCCAGAGATTTCGACCTACCGAAGCATGCGCAGAGGAGTGGATATCCTTCAATTCCCAACCACCTAGATCTTTAGGAAGGGTTATGGCTGGCCGTTTAGCAAGATGCACGCCTTTTGATTTCTGTCCTTCCCACAAATATTGAAAACTTAATTTCCTAATTTTGGTGAGAACCCCCTTGGGAATAGCCTCTATTGAATTCTAGAAAACAAGAATATTTTAAGAATGGATTTCAGAAGGACAAGTCTGCCCCCACGAGAGAGAAGACGATTGACCCATAATGAGATTATAGCTTTGATTTTTTGAATCAACCAACCCCAATCCACTTTTCAATAACAATCACACTTTAGGAAAAATCCTAAGTACTTGAACCCTTCGTCCAACTCTTTTGTAGGGGTCAGAATGATGTTTGCTAAAGGGGCATGTACCTCCTCAAGGAAATTGTGGAAGATTGTGCATGATTTATTATAATTGACTTCCATTCCCATGGTTGTACAAAATAAATACAAAATCTTTTTGAGGGCCGACAGATCTATGAGGGAACCTTGATCAGAACAAAAAACATCATCCACAAAAGGCAGATGAGAAATTATTTCCCTATCAGAGACCTATACTCCTTTAAGGGTTCTGTTCATCCTGGCTTCCTTAAGTAACTTGCTTAGAGCTTCCACTATCATTAGAAAAAGGAAAGGAGACAAGGGGCATCCTTGTCTTAAGCCCCAGAAAGCTTTGAAAAAGTGAGGAGACCCGTTAATAAGTACTGCAAAGGAATGGTTTTGAACGCAACTCATGATCCAAATCACCGTTTGGAGATTCATTCCCACTTGGATAAGAACTAGTTGGAGAAAGGTCCAATTAACTATGTCGTAGGCCTTTGAACATAAGGATAGCTACATTCAATTTTTTTCTTTTTACTGAATGGAGGGCTTCTTGAGCTATTGCCATGACATCATGGATTTGCCTATTCTATAGGAAGCCAAACTATTCCTCTCCAATTATCTTGCTTAAGATGCGGTTTAAGCGTCTCGCAATAATCTTGGAAATTAATTTATAAATCACGTTTCCGTAGGAGATGGGACGAAAATCACTGAATGAATCACCATCCTTTTTTAAGGTATTAGGCATAAGAAAGTTGAATTGAAGGAGACAATGACCTTGCTGTTTCTTTGAGATTCTTTAATGATCAAAACTAGGTTGTCCTTAATTAGTTCGAAGAAATGTTTGTAAAATTCAATTGGGAAACCGTCAGGTCCCAGGCTCTTCCCACTTTGCATGGAGAAGAGGGCATTGTGAACTTCTGGTTATGTAACTTCCCCTTCAAGGGATTGATTGGATTCCTTAGAAAACACTGTGGGGAATTTTGAGACTACCTCCAAAATATCGTGAATAGGACATCCTGCAGGGGCTTGGAAGAGGTTCTCGAAGTAAGAGACTCATGCTTCCTCTTTTTCTTGGAAGGAACTAACAATTCTATCCTCTGCATTTTTAATGTCCCAAATAGTATTTGTGTTCTTTCTGAAGTTGGTGAATTGGTGGACGTATGTAGTATTGTTATTGCCCTCTTTTAACCATAATGCCCTGCTCTTCAACCTCCATATTTGTTCTTACTTGTCTAACCATTCATGCCTTTTAGCCTCCAGGTCTTTGTAACCCTATATTTATGTTAATAAAACTTTATTTTACCAACGAAAAAATGGTTTCACAGATTATGGGATGTTGTCATGGGGCCAAAAAATTGCTATATTTGGTTTCCAGTTTTGATGTAGAGGGAACCCATATCAATACTTTGTAACCCTATATTTATGTTAGTGGAACGTTATTTTACCAACGGAAAAATGGTTTCACAGATTATGGGATGTTGCCATGGGGCAGAAAATTGTTATATTTGGTTCCCAATTTTGATGTGGAGGGAACCCATATCAATACTTTGTAACCCTATATTTATGTTAATAGAACATTATTTTACCAATGAAAAAATGGTTTCATAGATTATGGGATGTTGCCATGGGGCCTTGAAACATTTCCTTTATTTGGTTATTTGCACCATGAATTAGCCAATGAACGCAAGCTAGATAAATATAGTTTGAAGCCTCCTAATCCCCTGTACGTGACATTTTATTGACATAGGCTTTCTAATGGTGTCCTAGAGCCTATGAATTTGGGGAATAGGATCTCTCAATTTGTTGAACGAGATGCAACAATAGAATTTGGTTGGGCCTCTACGTTCTTGGACGATGTTAAGCCCTGACTATCCCAAGTAGTGGAAAAGTATTTGAATTGTATTCTTATTTGGACTTTGGAAAGATACATAATGAACTTTCGTCAAAAAGAGATTGTTAAAATACAATTGTCAATTGTACCATGCAAACACAATATCAAACTGAAAACATGGTAATGTAGCCCCATAATCTCTTTGATTTCCCGTTGAAGCAATGTACCTTTACAATGTGAGCACTTAGCGTAATACCCTGAGATCAGGACTCATTGTTGACATCTTAAGGTATGACCCAACCTACAACATGCAATGTCTTATATGGAAGCTACTATAGGACGTGGTGGCCTATAGGAGGTACTGGAAACTTTTGACTTGGGTGGAGGAGCCCCAATCAACGCATAATGCAACCAAATGATTTCCTCTTAGGATTTTATGCCAAAATCTTGCCCATGAGTCGATTATTTTTTCTAGCATTTGTCTAGGTATCAAAACCTAAATAGGCCCTATTGACTTACAAATCTTTTCCATTCATTTCCTACATGGGTAGCCCAATCAAAGGAAGGGGATGTTATCACCTTGTTCCGTTTCTCTTTCACATACACCATTCCAAAATCATACTCTAAAAATACACTATTCCAAAGTCATACTCTAAAAAATCCCCCTTTCCACCTTGTTCCGTTTCGCTTTCACATACACTATTCCAAAATCATACACTCAAAAATACATTATTCCAAAATCATACTCTAAAAAATACACTATTCCAAAGTCATACTCTCAAAAATCCCCCTTCCACCTTGTTCCGTTCCTCTTTCACATACACTATTCCAAAATCATACTCGAAAAAATACACTATTCCAAAGTCATACTCTAAAAAAAAATACACTATTCTAAAATCATACTCTCAAAAATTCCATTTGTTGTCTTTGCTTGACGTTCAAGTTAGGTTTCATTAAAAAAGTATTATAAACTTAATTTTGAAAGTATAAATATATTAGAACTCATATATTACTCTATATATATATATAAGTTATAAGTTATAGGTATATATAAGTTATAAGTTATAATTATAGGTATATAAGACATACACATATAATGTGTTAAGCTATGTTTATATTTGGAATTGTTTTAAGAGAACCTATTTCTACCGTCGTGGAGCACCTTCGGGGGCATATATTCAAGGAATCCGGGCATATGCAAACACATAGACACTGAAGAATATTTATAAAAATATATTCAGAAAAACCCTCGTGAATTTGAACGAGCATTCAAAATTGAAGTTTTCCCTTGTAAAGGTGAATGGGTTGGCAAATCTAAAAAATTCTTTCACAAACCTATGATAGTAACTTACTAACCCCATGAAACTCCTAACCTCTAACACATTTATTAGTATTTTCCATTCCACAATGGCTTCGATATTTTCAAAGTCTAATGGAGTTGATTCTACCACCAAACAACCTGAAATGTAGTCCCACTTTAACTTGCGATAGTAACTCACTAACCCCATGAAACCCCTAACCTCTAGCACATTCATTGGAATTTTCCATCCCACAATGGCTTCAATATTTATGAGGTCTATTGGGGATAAATCCGCCAGCAAACACATTGAAATGT
>ML798957.1:108880-121101 GCA_009831015.1 Picea engelmannii
TGAGCTCTGTCTGGCTCTGTGTTTGTCGGGTTTCAGAACTTCAGAATCTCGGTCCACGAAGAACTTTGAAATTCTCCTATTTCCCTATCGGGAAACTTTTCCTCCCACAGGAAACTCTTCAAGGTTTCCCTTCCTTCTATCGGGGTTACCTTTATCGGGGTTTTGAAACCGACAATGTTTTGGTGGGTTGAATCCCCGATTTCCGATTTCCCGATGCGCTACCTTTACACGTCAGCCCCTGCTATGGGCCCTACCCCATGTGACCGCTGACTCATGACCCCGGCCTTTTCCCTTATCGGGGTTCGGGGTTTCACGAACCGAAATGTGCCAAAACTCTTGACAACGGAATCCCCGATGGACTCTGTCCGTGCTAGCCCTCTGGGCTATACCCTCACCATACGACCAACCTCCGTACAACCGCAGTCAACTTCCCGTCGGGGTTTTGGGTTCTAATTTCCCAATGAGCTCTTCGTGCGCTAGCCCCTCCCCCTGGCTAAAATTCCACCATATGACCACTGCCCATGACCGTGATCAATCCTCCTATCGGGGTTTCAGGATTTGTGATGTCGCGATGCACATGCCTTCACAACCCCCGATCCTCTGATTCCCGATGTGCTTTTACACTGGCTAGCCCTCCTGGATCAACCTCTGGTCCACATGACCATACTATATGACCTCCACCTTACCCCGTCGGGGTTTCAGCGGTTTCAATGTCAAAGCGCATACGCTCACGGGATCCCCGATATCCCGATTCCCGATATGCCGACGCACCTTTTGCTTTAACCCTTCGCGGTTAAGTCCAGGTCCATGTGACCTCTACCCCGTGACCGTACTTAAATCTCTCGTCGGGGTTTCGGGGTTCGGAGTTTCAAAGTGTATGACTCACTTGTCACCGGGGTTCCCGATCTCTCGATGAACTTCAAACACCGATGGACTTACTCCTTGTCGAAACTTTCCCCGATGGCAGATCTCTGCCACGTGTCCCTTAATATGAACGGTCCAGATTTCTCCGGGTTTGCCGATGCGCCCTTTTGCTTTAACCCTTCGGCTATGTTGAGGTCCATGTGACCTCTGCCTTGTGACCGTAACCAAACCACTCATCGGGGTTTCGGGGTTCGGAGTTTCACAACTCACGAACTCCTTGTCCCCGCGATTCCCGATTCTCCGATTTTCCGGAATGGAAGATTTCAAGACACGTGTCCTCCGAGATTCACGGCTATGGTTTCTTCGGTGTTTCGAGACTCACAAGGTCTCAATTCTCCTAACTTCTAAAACCCCGATGACTCTAATAGCCCGACGTCTCTCCGGGACTTCTCCTCTACCCATGAGGACTTAAACCCGATGCAACTTCTGTCAACTCGGAAGGTTGACGGGGTAATCCCACCGTGATCTTGTGACTCACGATCCTTCCGAGTTTAAACTCGTCAAGTATCTCCTTGACGCTTCGGAGAAAACCAGGGTCCGAAATTGGTCCTTCCGACTCAATTTCACCTCACATTCTCAGTCCAAAGACTGCTCCACTGGCCCATCTAGGCTCAGTGTCGAAACCTTGGCTCTGATACCAATTTGTATTGTACCTTTTTCACTACTGAGGTTTCCAAACCTCTCAGTTACCATGCTATGCATGAATTTTTACATAATTCGTACAGACATTATAAGCACATGAATTTAACACAATTAAACATAGGTAATTCTCAGAGTAAAATATATAAGTTACTACTTACAATTAGACAAGCCATAACATTCAACAGTAATTCATTTGCACAACGGAAAACATGATAATATATACAACACAGTCATGTGGAAATGTGATAAGACATAATTCAGATACTTATCTTTATCAATGGTGGAATCCACCAACCAAATGCAGGCCTTCCACGAACCTCCCAGCCGTAGACCGCACTGCTCCTCAACTCAAAAGTGGGTCACCCCTGAGCTGGGACTGAGCTCCACCCCAGGGCAAGGAATCCAGACTCAGGCTGAGGTTACAGGGAAAACATTCACTCACAACCATCAGGAAGGAATTCTCTCCTAGGAATCTTCCACGCTTACTGCCCACAGACCCTCATTCCCCACATGCCTGTTCCACCCCAGGAGAGTGCACCTTCTTTGTCACCTGGACAGTCCTTCGGCTGCCAGTATCCCTTACCTTGGGTTACAGGAACAGACTGGACCGGAAGTCTTCGGGTTCTGTAGCAGCTACAGGGTTCCTTCCAGGAGCTCTCTCCTTCCTCTGCGCACTCTCTCACCTGGAGGAGTCTCTCACAGGCCAACAAGCCTCACGCAATCCAATACTGCGTGGCCACAACCACCCACGGGGAACACAGACACAGGCTTCGCCAAACCGGTTCAACAGTCACAGGATGATCTCACGGTGTTGGTTCTGGAAACGCGTGACAACAATCCACGCAGTAAATTATGCAGACTCCCTGGTTTTGAACGGGTAAAGAGTCCACTGGCTTTTCAGACGGATACAATCTTCTCGACTCCCAGAACAGAGGGCGTACCCCTATTTTTGCAGCACCAACACATATCACACATCAACGAAAATGACCCCCTTTGAGGCTCTATATGGTTATCTGCTGCCAACAATAAAGGAATATGCGGTCTCCAATTTCAAGTCCCCCACTGTGAAAATTTACCTAACGACTTTTGATGAAATCCTGCGTGTTCTCAAAACTCATCTCGAACAAGTAAGGAATCAAATCAAGCAACAAGTTGACCTGAAAAGAACCATTCATGAAATCGAGGTTAGAGACTGGGTTTTCGCCTGACTCTAACCATACAAGCAATACTCTAAAAAATCTCAAAAACCATAAACTTGTGCCCAGGTTTTATGGTCCTTACCAAATTTGAAAGAGGGTAGAACAAGTAGCCTATGCCTTAGACATACCGAACAAGGGGAGATTACATGACGTTTTCCATGTCTCTTGTTTGAAGAAAAAGTTGGGTCCATCAACTCTTGTACATACAAATCTTCCCGTCTTAGATGAAAAAGGGAAGTTAATACCGGAACCCAAATGCATCTTAGAAGTCTGAACCAAAATCCTTTGTTCCAGAAGTATCAACGAGTACCTTATCAAGTGGAGGAACCATCCAGAGGATGAAGCTACTTGGGAGAATGAAGATTTTAGATTGAGACAATCATCATTACCAATACTTTGTGGATGAAGTATTTTAGAAAGGGATGACTTGTAATATACTTCAATAACTAATTATTAATTAGTCACAATAATAATTGTAATGTTGTCGGGGGAAGAGTTACATCTCTTCACCAATTGTTGTATATAACATTATCATATGTCATTGAGTAGGCTTGAATATATATGTATATATATATCGAGACACTCATAATCACCAATACTTTGAGGATGAAGTATTTTAGAAAGGGATGACTTGTAATATACCTCAATCGTTAATTATTAATTAGTCATAATAATAATTGTGATGTCATCGGGGGAAGAGTTACATCTCTTCACCAATTGTTGTATATAACATTATCGTATGTCATTGTAAGTAGGCTTGAATATATATATATATATATATATATCCAGGTCCCCTCTACATTCTACATGCTGGCTACATGGAGGAGGTTGTTTTTTTGGAGAATGCCTTGCCTCAGAGGAGCATATGGTATCCTAGAAGAGGGCATTAAGCCCTAGATGTCATGGGGTAGCTTCGATACTTGCATGGAGGCCTGGAGTTGACTTGGGGATGTCGGTGTTTTGATAATGTTCATGTCGAGGGAGTGAACACAGTGGAGTACATGGATCAGGAGGTTCATTGGAGTGATTGGAGGCTTATGGGGGGAGTGTTAGACACATCTCAAGGAGTTCCCTTTCATTTATATACTTGTTTTTGGATGACATCACCTTGGAGCTTGACATGTGTACCCTTGGAGTGTAGCAGTCCACATGTGTGAGCCTACACGTGTCTTTGTAAGTTGCTTGTAAGGGCATATGCCCACATATGTATTGTTGGCCTTCCTTACCTCTCACATATATAGAGGAAGGAGAGAGTCCTTTCATTCATTATCATTATACTTGTCTTCTTGGAGTGAAAGGCTAGGGTTCATGGGGAAACCCTAGGAGAAGTTATGCAAATGAAATATGGTGTCTTTGTTGGGAGCTTTCTCTTATGAGATGATAGGGTTTACTCTTGTGAAAAAGATGTTGGAGATGATCATGATCATCATTCTGATCACTCCCATGTTATAGACGTGACTAGGAGCGCACTAGTCTTCCTTTCTTTCTTAGTTCTTCATTTGTACTTTCTCTCTCTTCTCTTGGAGTTTCTAGGGTTTATTGAAGCATCTTGAATAATGGGGTCAACGTTTCATGCATTGGCGACTTGGAGATTAGGGTTTTGATATGTAACCCTAGGTTGTTCTTGTGGAAGAAAAGAAGAAGACGAGACATCTTTCCTTGGAGGACATACTTGTGTGATGCTAGCATGTTGGAGATCCTTGGTGTAAGCCAAGTTTTCATGTTTTCGCTAGCTAGGGTTTTGGAGAGCTAGAGGATTGTACTAGCCTTTGGATAAGACTATCATATATACATGAACTTCATCTTTATGCATATATATGAAGTTTTCATATGTTCAATATTATTTGTGTAATTGTAGATTTGATTTTTAGCTATCTATTTCTTCATGGTTTTGTAATTTCCAACACTTATATGTTTTATTGATTTGACTTAAGTTAAGGATGCAATTTTTAAGTGATTTAACATTTATATTGAAGAATATATGGCAAACTCATTGTTGTAGTTACAACTGTCATAGGTGTTTTTCAAATTTGTTTTATGCACGATAAGGTTGCCCCAGAGGCCTAAAACTTATTGGCACACTTTGGTATCTTTTCTCGTGAATTGGTTAGTGGATTGGGGTTTTTAAGAGGTGAAATATTGTGTGTCGTTGTTTTTAATTTATTTATATTTCATAACATCTCTAAGGCTGAAAATTCGTTAAGATCCAAGCATCTAATTAAGAGGTGAAATCTTGTTTTTTGTTGCTACTTTTTTATTTATATTTCATAATAGCCCTAAGGATGAAAATTCATAAGGTTACTATATGAGAAACCTCTAGTTAAGAGGTGAAATTTCTAAATTGTCCGATTTGTGAAATTTCTACATTCACCCCATGTTGAGAAACTCCTTTTCTAAGTACAATTTTTAATACTCAATGCACCAAGGAAAATGAAATAAAGAAAGGGAGAATGCCACTTACACTAATACATGACCAATCTCATATGAATGCAAGAATAGTCAACCCTTAATGAATTTAACAATCTAAAGTCAATTCATAATCAAACCTTATTCAACCAATCCTAAAGCAAAACACATAAGATTCCCTAAAAGAAAAATTAAATCAAGAGGCATCCATAAAATAAGAAGTTTAAGCCATTGTAGAGACCAATTTTCCATTCTACCATGGGAAAGTATAATATAAGTCACCATTTTAATCAAAGGTCTAGCTTTGACTTGGGTGGATGGTCCCAATTAACACAAAATGCAACCAAAGGATCTCTTCCTAACGTATTAAGCCCAAACCCTACCTAGGAGCCACCTTGAGGGTCACTTGGTGTTTTGGAAAATAAAGTGGATATATGTAATAAGAGAGGTACTTTGGAGTACTCCCAAACTTTACCCAAGTCCAATTAGCTCAAAGTGTACCCAAGCATTAATTATATCAAGCATTAATTATATCAATGATAGGTTAAATTTGATTCAGTGAAAGAGTCAAAGTTGTTAGGTTGTTAGGTCAATATTAGTGGTTTCAGTCACGTGGTATTGGTGACTAGTGGCATTTAATGTAATGAAACCTTTAAATAGATTTAAAAGACTCCATTATAATGTGTTAAGATATAAGCTGTGAAGTCTCACTTGGTCAGCGTGGCCAGGGTTAGCTTGAATTGTACCTAAACATTGACGTGGTATTTCATGTAATGAAGCCTTTAAATAGGCTTAGAAGACTCCATTGTAATGTGTCGAGCTATGAAGTCTTTCTAGCAAACTGGCTTGTGGCCTGGGTGTAAAGCTTGAATTTGTCCATGGATTTGCAGATTGATTGCTTGAATGGTTAGATCTATAATAGTGAGTATATATATATATATATAATGGGGTGTCCTTGGCAGATGAGTTGTAGGCAGAGATAGAGATAGAGCGAGAGCGAGTTTCACTGGAGGCGAAAGAAAAGTCTTGACGGAGAAAATATGCTCTGGTAATAAATCTCTTTCACAAAAGAGGCTCTGATTTTGTACAGAAGCGCGTTGGGGATTCTATTCTCGGCGCTCAAATCTGCCATGACCGAGAACAGAAGAAAATGGCCATCAAAAGCTAAGGTTTTACATTGCAAAGTTTGTGTGCTCAATGGATTAGGGTTTGATCTCGACTCCCTGCTTTGCCCAAGGATCCATCCCTTCGAGGGTTAGCTTGGGCGGCCCAGGAAGAAGCTTTTCGTAATTCATTCAAAATGAGAGAGTGAGAGAGCGGCTGCTGTTTGCAGAGCTGACGCGAGGAGGGGGATAGAACAAGGAAGAACGAGTGAACATGTGTGCCTCCCGGTTCTCGAAGCGAGCCGATTTGATGGTTGTCGTGGAAGGAGTGTAAGAGTTCGCTGTGTACATTTTGCGGACACATAAGTTGTATTTGATCGATGCGTATGCTCGACAAGGAGATGGCTATGCTCGACAGGCTCTCTCATTGTTTTTCCAAATGCAGGGCATGGGCGTGAAGCCTGATCGATAGACATTCATCAACATTGTAACGACCTGTGCGAGTTCCGATTGTTGTGGAGCAGGGAAAGAGGTATGATTGCAGGATATGTGAAATGTAAAAACTTGGAGCTTACAAGACAAGTGTTCGAAGACGTTCCTCAAGGAAATGTGGTTTCTTGGAATTCTATGATTGAAGGTTATGTTCGGCATGGGTTGGAGAGTAACGCCTTAAGGCTTTACGAAGAGATGCAACGGATCGACTTTGAGGCCAAGTTTGTCAATGTTTACAGGGGTTTCAATGCATGTTGTGGCCTTGCAGCTCTGGAACAAGGTAAGCAAATCCATGTTAACTTAATCAAGAGTTTATTTTATTTTTTTATTTTTTTGTTGGAGTATGAGGTGATGATTGAGACTTCTCGTGGATATGATATGTATACCAAGTTCCATAGTTTTGGAGGATGCATGTGAAGTGTTTATGGAATGCCTTAAGAAGATGATCATGATATTCATAAAGAGGGTTGCTGAAGGAGGTCAAGATGTGGCGAGAGGGCATAAGTGTTGGGATAGAAACAATGAAATAAAAATATTTATAATGGAGTTGAAAATTTAATGTAAATGGTTATACTACCGTAGGACTTGGTTAGGTATGCGTACCCTTGGTAACTTACCAATAAAGTTCATACGTAAACCTAGGTGATAGGGGGAGCATGCGGGATTCCCAGGTACCCTAGTTAGAAACTTTGAGGGGGGTAGGGCCTCGAGGTGAGAGGTGCAAAATCACTTGGCCAGGTTTGGTCAAGGAAAACCCGAAGTCAAGTTTAAAGGGGGGAATGTTAGGTTAAACTTGACTCGGTGAAAGAGTCAAAGTTGTTAGGTCAACATTAGTGGTTTCGGGCACATGGTATCGGTGACCTGTCGTATTGAGCCCATGGTATTTTACGTAATGAATCCTTTAAATAGGCTTAGAAGACTCCATTGTAATGTGCTAGGATGTGAGTGGTGAAGGCTCGTGTTGGCACCAAAATTTTTGGGTAAATATCGCACACGCGCACAAACAAAGTTGTGCGTGCTCAAGAAAATGCACGAGGATTAATAAGAAGCCTGCATCAGGTCAAGTTTTGTTAATATGCGTGTCTCAGGAAACGTGCCACATTTTTTTCTCGTTTTTCGTGTCACCTCAAATTTTGTGTCCATTGTTGTGCGGTTTTTCGACACATGGTTTTTTGCCGATGATTTTCTATTTCCGATTAAGGAATTAGGGTTGTTGACTAATCCAGGTCATTGGGTTAGGGTTTTGGATGTCGCTGGCTCCTATATATATTGTATTGTAAACAATGTACCACTATGAATGAATATAGAATATGTTGGTTTTCCCGGTTTGGGTTTCCAGGGTAAAAATCTCTGTGTAATGTATGTATTTGCCATTGTATCTTTTCTATTCTTTTATTGAAAATCTTTTTGCAATAAAATATTGTACAAAGTTAAAATCTACACTAGTGACACCAACCAAGGGTCTTGACCCCATTGACTCACATGTTCCATCTCCCCCTTTCTTCAACTATTCATTTGTAAACTTGATGTGATGTGAAGAAGGTTTTAATTATTTGCAATTCACTTGGGATCAGAAGCCACCATGGTCATTGGCATGGAACTTGGTTATGTGGACGTGGATGAGAGTTGGTTGATGTACTTTCCCACACATCAAGTGATGATGATATTCCATGATTTTATTTTCATTTGCATTGTTCAATCTCCATCTAAAGATGGCAAATAAAATGCTAGGGTATTGTGTTGGGATTTTAGTTGAAGTTAGAGCCATTTCACCATTTTGCTAAGTTGTGGTCATCATTTTGCTAGTCCTTGGAGCTGCTTCCTACCTATCATGCCTTTTATAATTATCTCCCTTGGGTGCTCAGGTATTAGGGTTCTCCCTTGCACACTGTAATTGTTTTCCTTCTTCACTTTGGTTATGGATGGTTGACATTGTTTAAAGGAATTGATTGGGAGTTCATATTATAGAATTGGTTCCCCTTCGTGGCTTGTAATAAATGATATGTGATAATCTATTCTTAGTTGTGTGCATTGGAGTCTTATGGAACAAGTATCTTTGTTGGCGCTATGTGGGCAGACCCGAGGTTAATCATCAATATACCAACAAAACCCTTAGACACCAACCCTTTCAGCATCACCTGCAGAGCAAGTGAAGTCTCACCCAAGGCATCTAGAGGGGCTGCAGGAACCAAGGTTCTATAGTGATGAGGGGAAGTGAGACATTCAACATGTCTTTACTATCCATCTACTCATGTGCACAATTTCCATTATTTAATAGTTACTTATCATGCAACATACCCTGTGTGCGACATTCCTTTACTTGATATTCATTCATTTACCAGCTACTTTATTGAGCGACATGATAACAACATATATAAATAATTCATCCAACATACTTAAAAATTTATCGTCATGACATAATAAGAGTAAACATCATAACATGCAAACACAACACATCACAACACACGTGTTTAACGTGGTTCACCCAACTTGGGCTACGTCCACAACGACTGACTTCTTATATTATTCATTTATAATATTTTACAGTTGCACACCGCGCTTATAAAATATGCAACAGTAACATTACTCAAACTTGCCTAGCCATTCTGCTACAGTGTGAGCTTCATTCCTCAGTCATGCCTCAAAACACTTAGCCAAAAAATCAACTTGCTCCTCATTCATCCACTACTTCCCCAAATCTCTAAACCTCTCTTCCCAAAAACCCTTTACATATTTATACATCAAAATAGAGCTAATCCCATTACAATGTGGACAAAATGTCCCAATACCTCAACAATTTATAACCGTTTTCCGCCTTTTGCGTCCTGATCTGTTGTGCTTCCTTCTGTCATGCACTTCGACCTCTTAAATTATGCTTCTCGTCGTGCGCTCTGGTTAATATTCTAACTGCCTTTTATTCTTTGACTTATTCTAGCGTAGATTCAAAAAAGTAATAAAACTTATCCAAAATGCCTATCCAACAACCCCCCAACACTGACCTGTGGCTTGTCCCGAGCCACTTTATGCCTTCTCCCAGTGCGCCATGAATTTCTCGAAGGTCTCCTTCATTGGCATGGCCTTTTCCTTGACCTCTATTTCCTTCTGTAAAATTTGGTCGACTGTGTTTGTAGTGATCCGAGCCTGCATCTTCTCAACACTTTCATCAAATGCTTGTTTGATTATTGCTTGGGTTGCTGCTAAGGTTGTTGTTATGCTGTATGCTTTGTCTTGTAGTACTTCTATCCATTGTGTGTGATCCTGTTGCTCCACCCTTAGCTGATTCATTTCTGAATACAAATTTTTGTTCTCATTCATTGTTGTTACCACCTCTGTTGGAGGTAATGTTCCCGTCATTGCCTTGAACTTCTGCACCTTTTCCTGTGCAACCTGGATCTTCTGACTTATCCCCTGTTGTTCCATGTCTTCATCAAGTTGTGTCCAGACACCCATAGTTTCTGTATACAACTGAGCACATTCTACTTCTAAAAATCTTGATGTTCTCCACCACTATTTTCATTGTCTTCTCTCTTTTCTCCATTTCTTGAGGTGGAGTGCTTGGGGTCATTCATGCTTCTAGGTCGACTATTCGGGTGCAGAAGCCTTGAATGGCTTCATTGATCTTTGTTGCTTATTCTTCGATCGAGGCCTCTGTTTTCGTTTGCACTTGTGGGAGTTCCTGGTAAACCTTCTTGAAGACTTTCTTCATCTGTTCAACCTTCTGCACAACCTCATCATGCTCTTGCTTTACCTTGTTAAACTCCATCTCCAAGGCTAGATTCTTGGCCGTAACCTTAACTAACTCGCTTGATGTCTTCTCTGTGTGCAAAATCATCTCTTGTGTCACACTCAACTGCAATTCTTGTAAGACATTTGTTGGTAGTTGAGATAGCACTAAGTCAATGTGACCTAATGCCCTTGCCCATTCTTGCATCTCTAGCAAGGGGAACTCTACTGCTCCCGATGCTAGCTTGATTAATCTTCCCTCTCTTGCAAATGCTAATGATTGAGAGGTTGTTGGCCCTGCATCCCCATTCTTTATAGTCGTTTGTTCCTCCTCCGGTTGTTGCACTAGTGCAAGCGTTGCTACTTCCAGTAATTGTTGCAACTCGACCATCTTCTCCTACATCCGTTTATGCATCTCTTCCTGTTGTTGGTTCACACATTGAAACATGTCATCTGTAACCTCTTTAACTTGATCACCTATATCTTCTCCAAATCTTCCTCCGTCAAGGCTTGGATAACCATTTCCTTAACAACTTTTCACTTTGGCCTTTGATGTCTGGATTTCCCTATCTCTGGGTCCTTCCTCTTCCTATCGGTGTGTGATGTTGTCTTTTGAGTCGATTCATCGGTGCCATTTTCACCTCCTTGTTTGTTTCTTTCTTCATCAACATTATTGATCTCTTGTACCTCCGGATTCTGTTTCTCGGATGGCCCTGTTTCTACTGGTGGAATCTTCCACTCATCGTTGCAATCGACCATAATATGGCCCATCTCATCTTCAATAAATCTGTATTGTGTTGGTAGCGATTGTTGATATGGGTCCTTCTTTGCTTGTACATACATGTGGTGATGCCCTACCTTGAAGCGCGCCACTGCCTTATAGGCCTCAACCACTTGTGGTGGTATGCGTGGTGTCTTCTCGATGTTGTCTCTAATAGTTTCCTTATAAATATAAAATGCAATATTGTTGTCCATCTGTCGTGCCTTATATGTAGTATAACAAAGGTTATGATATGACGTGGCTAAACCTGACTTCTCTTTGACTCCCAAAAATTGTGTATCAACTGGCTCCCTCCAGGTTGAAAGCGCTATTAGAATTAGTAACCCAGAATAATGGAACTCGGTCCCTTTATCCTATGCTTCCTCGCAATCAATCAAAAATTGGTTTAATAAAAATGTGGACCAGTTCATTTGGACTCCCTCGACGCACCTTTCTGCGACCAATATCAATGCTCCTTGGACCTGATCTTTTCTGCACTTTCTTAACAACTTACAAGATAAGGCCCTTATTGTCATGTCGCATATGCTTGCGACATCGAATCCACATTGTTCACAGAATGTATGGAATTTCTCCTTCATTCTCTCAGCTAGAGCTTTCTCATTCTTCTTGTCAAAAAACAACAACATGGGGTCCTCCCCTTGCGACGTAAGACTAGTAATGCGCACGATCAAATCAATATTAATGGACACTGGCATGTCTAGCCACATGTATCGCCTGTGCACACAAATTAACAACATCTTTACACACACATCAATCTCTTTACTCCTTCCAAAGTGAGGTATGCCGAACAAGTTTAGAAGACCTACTTTCTGCTGTTAATGTTTATGCCTTTATTATAGTTCTTTGCATTTCATAAGATAAGAGCATAATAAGAACAAGATCACTGAGAAATACACATCCACAAGAGACACAACATTTATCCTGGGAAACCCTCTAGGGGAAGAAAACCCA
>ML798957.1:127105-149659 GCA_009831015.1 Picea engelmannii
GGGAATTTGCTGGGCACTAAATCTGGAAACTTATTTTCATTGGTAATGTCATGGCCAACATACTTTAAAGAAGGTATCAAACCTAACATGTCCACTTCCACAATGACTCCCTTTGGAATCGGTGGCTCCACTAGTGGGTACTTCACAACTTTTTGTAAATTAACCTATTTTACTGATGGGTTTCTCTGTGGTATATAGTATCTAGGGAATATTGATGTTGAGGAGGATTGCTCATATGTCTCTTCCACTACCGACATCCTTGCGGGTTGACCGCGCAGTTTCTTCGGTACCGACATTGAAGATATTGTTGCCTTTGGTGGTGCCATCTTCCTCTACGATTGGTATCTACGTTCAACTATGCTCTGTAACTTGACTTTGAAACTTCAACTCTCTAACTTAGCCTCTCTATGCATCTTCTGACTTACAATAACCTTCCTCTATTGACCCTTTGCTTGCTTTTATACCTCATTTCTAGTTGTTAACTTGTCTTTGCGCCTAAAATTTTCGAACTAGCACTACGACTGGCTTTGGAACTACTTCAACTGCACCTGGCGTATCTCCATCTCTCTCTACTGGTGGTGCTTATAAAAAAGAGGAATCTGGCTCTATATATGTGATTGGATCAACTACTTAACCAACCTCCTAACCAATTACATAATCTAAAGATGAACCAACCGACTCAACTGCCTCTGTCTCCGTTGCTACCTCTATAGGCTCGTCTAATCCACTAGTGCTTTGCATTCATTACCTACCTTAATTCTCCATTAACTCCATATCTTTGGTGAATTATCCGTTCAATTCTGCAATCTGTTAAGATCTTCTAGATAATCTGCATTTATTGTTACATGGTGCCACTACTTCATCGTCATGGTAGCTCTTTATTGCACATCCCATCATGGATTGTATTAAATGATCTTAACTGTCATCTGCACAATTCTTTCTTTCTATGTGATCTCTTCTCTCTGCATGAACTCTTCTCTCTACACGATCTCTCTTTCTTTTGTCTATGCGCTCTGCTACTTGCTTCTTTCTCTTCTGCGAAAATTTACTGCTTTTCCTTGTTACCTACTTCGTTGTTTGAACTCTTCAACTTTCTTCTTCTTCCCTCAACCATCTTCTTGCTTTTTCTTTCTCTTCCTATAGTACAATATGATACAAGTTATTCTGCAGAATTCGCTTAGTGGTGTAAGGACGGTCGTCCCTGTATAGTTTCATCCGACTCCCATTCACTAGTCCTTCCATGACTTGTCCATCCAAATTTTCCAACTAAACAACACCTGCTTCTATCGCATATCTGATCACATATGGCCCTAGACAGTGCATCCTAAACTTCCCAGGGAGCTGTAAGAACTTACTGTCATATAGCAGTACTAGATCTCTTGTATGCAACTTCTTCTTCCTGATGTTCCTGTCGTGCCATGCTTTTTCACGTGCCTTCTATACTTGCTGATGGAACCTTTCAATAAATCGGTCTTCCTCTAATATCAGTAATTGTGATAGTCATTCCTTTATTGCACCAGAATCCATAAGGTCTGCCATCACAACAATGCGCAGAATTGGTACCAAAAATTCCATGGGCATTACTGCTTCCTGCCCATATGCTAATCTAAAGGGTGTCTAACCTGTCAACTTCTTGCATGTATTCCTATAAGCCCATAGTACGATAGGTATGCTTAAGTCTTAGTCATCTTGTCCGACATTACAAAACTTTGTCAATGCATTCTCCAATATATTATAAAAGGACTCCATAGTTCCATTCGCTCGTGGATGATATGGGGTGATATTTCGGTGTTGAATCTATAAATCTTCAGCCAATGCTGCAATGGTCTTATTCAAAAAGTGAGTCCCTTGATTGCTCATAAGTACTTTAGGGCACCCAAATCTTGTAACTATATTCTCAAATAAGAACCACACAACTGTCTCCGTGTTGCAATCTGTAAATGGTTCTGCCTCTACCCATCTTGTCAAGTAATCTGTCGAGGTAATTATGTACCTGGCTCATGTTCTCCTTGCTGGTGGATTAATTGGTCTAATAAAATCCACTTCCCATTTGTCAAACGCATGTAAGGTGACTTGCAGATTCAAAGGCATCTCATCCCTTTGCGATGACCTTCCTACTCTCTGAAAAACATTGCAACTCTGACAATACTCCTTAGCGTCCTTATGGAGAATGGACCACCATAGCCCTACATGCAAGATCTTTTGCGTTGTTGTCTTTCTTGCATAATGACCTCCTGCAATTCCATCATGCGCTTCTGTGAGGATAATTGGTCTTTCATTTTCTAACACACATCGTCGCAGTATCCCATATACACCTAACTTATATAGACTTCCTGTGATCAACTGGTAATCCACTGCTTTAACGACTAACTGCTTCTTCTACCCTACGATCATGTCAGATGGAGCCATTCCTTTACGCAAAAATTGGAAAATTTCTCCAAAGTGATCGTCTACCATTTGAGCTGATAATAATTGCGCATATGGTAAACTATCATCTAGGTTTCCTGCATCTTCTCCTGTCAGTATTCACAACAAATGGTCTGGTCCTTCATTCAATTTCCCCGAATTCACAATAACTTCAAAGTTATACTCCTGGAGCAACGATAACCATCTACAAATTCTCCCCCCCCAACACTGAATTGTTCACTAGATATCTGAGTGTAGAGTGGTCTTTATACATCTTGAAATGGGACCCCAACAAGTAGTGATCCAGGTGGATATTGGTGGCCACCCACCTATTCCAACTGGCTCCTCTTGACAATTTCTAGTTCAACACATTCTTATGTACTTCTTGTAATTGTGGGTTCTACACTTCTGGGGCTGTCTGAAGCCCTACACATATTCCAGGTGGATACTGATGGCCTCCCACCTAATCCAACTGGCTTATTTTGTATATTTTCATGTCAACACATCTTTCTGTACTTCCAGGGTCGTTTTGGGGCCCTAAACAATGTTTTTTTGGATCACCATAGTCAAACTATAGAAAAATTCTGAGTTTGACAACGTAATGCGTAGTTCTCGAAAATACCTTTCCAACGGGCTATCTTGAACTTAAAACGGAGGTCGTAAGAAAAAGTTACGACCCCGAGAAGTTGAGGTACCAACTTACCCATAGGGGCCCACATAACTTTTGGCGTTTCATCTCCTAGGGTTATGCTTTTGGATGTCTAGGGTTTTGACATTCACGAGTAATGTTAAAAAGGCCTCTGCAGCCTCATTGTAATCATTCTTCTCAGACAGATGCACGTAGTAGTCACATCTCTTCTTAGAGATAGCTACCACCATTGAAGCAAGTTGTTTCAATTCTACAGTTTTACAGTTTCAGCCTATTTCATTTATTCAATAGAAGATATTGTTCACTGGATATGTGTGTTGTTCTCCATATCTCTGTGTTTATTGTATTTAGTTTGTTAATCAGTTCGTTCCGCCCCTAAATCCAGATCAGTGGTATCAAAGTGATCTGCTCTTCATTTATTTTTCTTCGTGCATGTCCCCGACAAGATCTGGGTACAATAAGTTGGAACTCGAACCAATCGAGCCTTTGCAATATTGACCACGTTGAGCTTGACAACAACCCATGGGGAAAAAAGAGAAAGATGATGGAGTAGGAGATCCTTTTAAAATGTTGCTTGAGGAAGCCCTTGCACAACAAAGGAACGGAATGATGGACAACTTTGTACAGATCCTTCGACGACTTCCCATAGGAGAAACATCTTCATCAAGCGACCATGCAACCCCCTTCAAGGTACATTTAAATTTTTATATTCCATTATTTGAAGGATTGATAGATGCGGATGCTGTAGATAAATGGTTGAATCTGCTCGAAGGGTATTTTTTGGTCCACAATTTTTTCGATAGGGAAAATATTACTTTTTCACTCCTCAAGGCCGTCCCCTATATTAAGGATTGGTGGGATACTTACTCTGAGCAAAGGGCCATAGAGGAATCTGCAATATTTGTGGTCGCCCCTACATGGGATTCCTTCTGGGATGCCATTAAAGAACAATACTACCCTGTTGGAAGCTACAAGGACCAGTACACCAGATGGACCACCCTGCGTCAGGAAAGGGACCAGATAGTACCATATTTCACCAATATTTTCCATACCCTATGCACTAAATTGGGTATCAAAGACTCTGAGAGACATCTAGTGCTAAAAAATGCCATGATTGTTTGCATAGATACATTCAAACATAAATGGAGTTTCTGGACATCGCTTCATTGGGTATGACTTATAGATATGTTGTCAAGATTGAGCATAAATTTAAGCAGAAGAGGTGAGAGTTTGGATCTGCAAATTACTCATAGCCGAAGCAAGGAAAATGTGGCCCCAACCCACACAACAAGGGACATAGAAAAGATGTCCACTCTCAAGACAACTAGTCCAAGCCGCAACACAAGAAGGGTAATGAGAAGACGAAGAAGGACACGAGAAAATGGTGTGAATACTATAAAATCTCTTGACACAACAACGAAGAATTCCGCTCCAAGTAGTCACTCATAGCCGAGCTGAAGGATTCCGAGTCAGAGGCCTATTTTGACTCCGAATCAAATCCAGAAGGAGCGAAGCAGATTATCGATGCTAAACCCAATGCCACTGTCGCTACCACCAAAGTCCATCCAAGCGAACTAGAAGAACCAAAGGAAGGGGAACGCCTCTTTCACTAACATATGTGGGTAAAGGGGGATCCACTTCATTTCATTGTCCATAGCGATAGTCATAAGAACTTGATCTCAGCAGAGGTCGTGAAGCAGCTAGACCTGTCGACGACACTGCACCTGCAGCCCTACACCATCGGCTGGCTTTGCCAAGGAAGAGATCTCCATGTTAGCCAATAGTGTTGTTTGGCCTACGACATCAAGCCTTTCAAAGAGGAGGTATTGTGTGATATTTCTCCCCTTGAAGTTTGTGATGTTATTTTAGGACAACCATATTTTTGGAAGAATCATGATGTGTATGAGTCTAGACCCCACAATGTTATTATTATTTTGGGTAGATAATTGTATAGGATAGCAAAGGTAGCGTCACCTACCGCTATTTATTTAATCTCTGCTAAGCAATGCCGTAAGTTCATTTCACAGACCAGGAAGTTCATCTTATTTGTGATCCATTCTCATAGTAAGCAGAAGGTCACTGCCACATCCATGGCCTCTACACAGAGCCTCTCTTTGCAGCATAATCAAGTGGACGGGATCGTGGAAGAGTACGGAGATATCTTCTCCTCACCCACCAGCGTACTGATGCACTGCCAAGTCAAGCATCCAATTGATCTAACCCCCGATGCACCTTTGCCTAATGGACCAATATATCATCGCTTGTTGATGGAAAATGACGAAATCAAGCATCAGATCCAAGAGTTGCTTCAAAATGGGCATATCAGACCCAACTCCTCCCCTTGCGGAATCCTGGTTGTACTGGTGCAAAAGAAAGATAGGACCTGGCGGCTCTGCATTGATTACAGAGCATTAAACAAAATCACAGTCAGGAACTGATACCCAATTCCCAGAATTGATGACCTTCTTGACCAATTCAAGGGGGATAAGTTCTTCAACAAGATTGACCTTAAGTATGGCTACCACTAGGTTCCCATCGAACCAATTGATGTATGGAAGACAACTTTCAAATCTAAAGAAGGTCTTTTCGAATGGTTGATCATACCCTTTGGCTTAACCAATGCACTAGCCACTTTCATGAGGTTGATGGATGATGTATTGAGACCCTTTACCAGCTCTTTTGTGGTGGTATATTTGGATGACATCCTCATCTTCAAAATAACATGGGAGGAGCACATGCATCATATTCAACAGCTTTTGAGCACTCTGCGACAACACAAGCTATATGCCAACTTCAAAAAATGATCCTTTGGCATGGACAAGGTCCAATACTTGGGCTACATTGTTGATAAGTATGGGGTACATGTTGATCCAACTAAGATCCAAGTCATCTGTGTCTGGCCAACCCCAACCACACTAACTGAGCTTCGAAGCTTCTTGGGACTGGCCAACTTCTACTGATGGTTCATGTTGGGATTCTCCCATATTGCATGGGCTCTTAGCCAAATGACCAAGGGCAATGACAGGGAAAATGTTGTGTGGGGGAAGGAACAAAAATGAGCATTTGATGATCTGAAGCATTGCTTGTGCTCAGCTCCAATACTCTCCTTACCCGATCTGCAACAACTGTTCAAGATTGATACTGATGCATATGACTATGCTGTAGGCGTAGTTCTCACTCAACACGATCATCCAATAGCCTACCATAGTGAGACACTCTTAGATATTGTCTAGAAATACCCCACCTATGACAAGGAAATGTATTCCATTGTACAAGCCCTTCGTCAATGGAAACATTACATTATGGGAAAGGAGACAATCATCTACACTGATCACAAACCTCTACAGTTCATACAGACACAGGGGAAGTTGCAGAATGACCACCATCAGAAGTGGTCCACCTACTTGCATTAGTTCCATCTCAACATCAAGCATAAGACAAGGAGCATTAATCATGTCACTGACTACCTCAGTCGACCTCCCGTGGACATGAGGCATTTGAGTGGCCCCAACTTTATCAACAAGATATAGACTTCACCACCACTTATCAGCTCTTGGGTATATGGGAGAATGTCACCGATTTTCACATTCAGGATGAACTGTTAGGCCATCTAGGGCATCTCTGTGTCCCTACAAGCGAGTGTGCAAAGATGATTTGGGAGGCTCACTACACTCGGATGATAGGACATTTTGGTGTGGAGAAAACTGTGGCAGTTCTACAAAAACATTTTTATGGGCCAAAACTTCGACAGGACGTCAACAAGTATATTAGATCTTGCACTGCCTGTTCCATTTCCAAGCCAACCATCAAGAAGCAAGGCCTATATACCCCTCTTCCTAGTCCCGATAAGCCTTGGGAATCCATCTCGATGGATTACATGTCTGGCCTTCCATCCACCAAGCAAGGAAATGATTGTGTATTTGTGGTAGTTTATCAGTTTTCGAAGATGGCCATCCTCACAACCTGCAAGAAGAACATCACAAAAACAGATACTGCCAAGCTTTTCTTCGAACGAGTGTGGGTCCATTTTGGGATACCACAGACCATCATCTCCGATCGGGATAACAAGTTCCTCAACACATTTTGGTTGAGTCTCTGGTCACTATTGAACACCAAGCTCACTAAATCCACTTCTTTCCACCCTCAAATCGATGACCAAACATAGGTCGACAATCAGATGATTGTTCACATCCTGCACATGTACAAATCTAAGCATTCACGTACATGGGATGAGAGTCTCCCCTATGTTCAACACAATTACAACATGGCTCTCCATAGCTCCAACGACCATATCCCATTTCAGGTGGGGCTGAGATTCCAACCCTTGGGTCCCATTGATGTTGCACTACCTCTTGAAACCACACAGGAATCTTCCCATGCTCAATTTGAGACCGAAAAAGCCACTAGATTCATTGAGCAGATTTAGCACATCCACCAACAGGTCCATGAGATTTTACAGAAAGCCAATGCTAAGTACAAGCAGTGCCATGATCAACACCGGGTACCACACCAGTTTCAGGTGGGAGAAAAAGTATGGTTACATTTGCAGAAAGAACACCTTACAGGGCCCCATCAGAAGCTCTACCCACTTCACTATGGTTCTTACACTATTACCAAGGCTGTGGGTAGCAATGCTTTTGATCTCAACACTCCATCCTTCCTTTGCTTGCACCCTGTGTTCAATGTGGACCTCCTTCGACCATATTTTCCACAATTATTGGACACCTCAGAGATCACAGAATAACTGATACCAATAGAGCTCAACCCTGACTACATGGAACATGCATCCACTGATCAGATAGTGGGCACACAGGTCAAGGGAACTCACCAACAGAGGATCCAACTTTATCGAGTTGTCAAGGCAGGGCAACACCTACACCAAGGCAAGTGGCTCACCCAGGGCCAAATTCAACAGAAGTTTTCTCACCTGATAGGGAACTCAACGCAATGGAGACCATTGCTTCCTAAGGGGGGAGGACTGATCGAGGTGGATATTGGTGGCCACCCACCTATTCCAACTGTCTCCTCTTGACAATTTTTAGTTTAGCATGTTTTTCTATACTTCTTGTAATTGTGGGTTCTACACTTCCGACGCTATCTGAAACCCTACACATATTCTAGGTGGATATTGATAGCCTCCCACCTAATCTAACTGGCTTATTTTGTATGTTTTCATGTCAACACATCTTTCTGTACTTCGAGGGCCCTTTTGGGGCCTTAAATAATGTTTTTTTTTGGCTCGCCACAGTCAAACTATAGACAGAGTCAAAGTTTGACAACATAATGCATAGTTCTCAAAAATACCTTTCCAACGGGCTATCACACGCCTAAAATGAAGGTCGTATGCAAATGTTACGACCTCGAGAAGTTGAGGTACCAACTTACCCATAGGGGCCCACATAACTTTTGGCATTTCATTTCCTAAGGTTAGGTTTTTGGATGTCTACGGTTTTGGTATTCATGAGTAATGTTAAAAAGGCCTCTCGAGCCTCATTGTAATAATTTTTGTCAGACAGATGCGCGTTGTAGCCATATCTCTTCTCAGAGATAGCTACCACCATTTGAGCAAGTTGTTTATGTTTTGCAGTTTTACAGTTTCATCCTATTTCATTTATTTAATAGAAGATATTGTTCACTGGATATCTATGTTGTTCTTCATATCTCTATCTTTATTGTATTTAGTCTATTAATCAGTTTGTTCCCCTCTTAAATCTGGATCAAGTAGTGTTTGAACTTCTGCAAGGCATAAATCATTTCCAAGCCTTCCCTTTTTGTCATCTTGTAATTCTTCTCAGCAGTGAAAAACTTCCTTCTAGCAAACACAAATGGATGGTCTAACTCTCTCTCTCTCAACTAACAATGCACCGATAACTATTGACGATGCATCCACATGAATGTGAAACTCTTTCTACCAATTTGGGAACACCAGAATGGGCACAATCACTAACTTTTATTTTAATACGTCTAGACTCTGCTGACAGTCTTCATTCTACTGAAACTTAGCTTCTTTCTTCAATAATTTTTCCATTGGAGTTGTAATATGCACATATCCTTTAATAAATTTCCTATAGTATCCTATATGACCCAATGTTGTCCTCAATTGTCTCACTGATTCAGGTAGTGGAAAATTAACAATTACTGCTATCTTGCCAGGATCAACCAACAAACCCTGCTTGCATACCACATGACACAATAATATCCCAAACAGTGTGCAGAAAACACATTTCTTCAAATTTAATGATATCTGATATTTTCTACATCTATAAGGCATCAATCGTAGAATTTCTATGTGATCTTTCAATAATCTAAAGACATTCCAATCATCTAAATATACTTCAAGAAACTTATGAATACAATTCTTAAAGGTTGCGACAACTACTCTAGCAAACACAACAAGTGCATTCTTTAACCCAAACGACATGACTGTGTACTGGAAGCTTCCCCATTCTATTGCAAAGTTCGTCTTATGTCTGTTTGCTGGCGCAATATTTATCTGATGGTATCTTGAAAATCCATCGGTGAACAAGTAGGCCTCCTTCCCTCCTACATTTCCTAACACTTCGTTCGTAAAGAGGGTTGGAAAAGGGTCATGTAAACATGCATCGTTCAACTTCCTTAGGTCAAATCCTAATACCCCCTATTTTCTTATCTTGCACTACCATTGGGATTATCCATTTGGTATTTGCGACGAGATTGATGATACCAACGTCTATCATTCTGTCAAGTTTTGCTTTCACTTTTTCCTTGTACTTCGGATTTAGTCTATAAGGTCTCTGTCTCATTGGCTCATCATTTGGTTTCAACAAGATCTCCATCTCTCCCAATTCCCTAGCTATCCCCTTCATCTCTAAAAAGGTTGTCAGAAAGAGATCTTGATACTTGCGCAATAGGTCTGCAATCTTTTCAACAGTCTCATTGTTCCAATAGTCACCAATGTTTGCGAACTTAGGTTTCTCTTTCGTGTTGATGTTCACTTTGCACACCCTTAATGGCTTCACATATGCATCAAATTCTAGATCTAGACCTACTATGTCGTGCTCCCCTTTAGTCTCTGGTACTTGCACATTTCTTGGATCCTCTTCCTCTTATCTTCCTTAGTAACATTGTAACATTATAGTAGTTCATGAACTGTCGCAGATTCTCTGTGTGAACTACATGCATGTACTATTTCTATATTATCTTCTTGCATAAAAATATTACTTCTAATGACTTGCAAAGATGCATCTACTAAGGGTGAATCAACTTCAAAACTAAATGTTACCTTAAAATTTTGGGTGAGTTCTTCCCAGTCTGTTGTCCCTCTGTGCACTTCTAGCTTTAGATACCAATTCTTAGGCACTGTCTCAACTGCATGTATGAACCTGTGCATCCATTCCTGCTTTGGCCTCTGTCTCCAAGTCATATAATGCGCAACATGATCTATCAGACTACACATCCTTGTATACTTGTGCATAATTTATTCTATTCCAAATCTGATCTGTATTAGCCTTTTACAATGTTGCCAACCCCCTATTTCTTCCTTGTGTGTTTCCCACCATCTCGCTGGGGTTTCTCTCAGTGCCACATGTAATTATAACAATATTCGTTGTTCGAGTATCTGCAAATCAACTTCATTTACAAAGGAACTTACCTCAGTTAATCCATCAAACCTTGGTGTATCACGTATCTCTGTTTTGATCCAGCGCAAAGAGAGAGTAACACAAGCACATATTCTGGTCAATACTTCATGCAACCTGTGCTGCCAATGTTCAAGTCCTTCTTCTGAATATGAGGCATAAGAGATAATGCTTCTCCAACTAAGTGCACCATCTGTAGTAGGATTGACATAATCATCCATGCACGAGGTCATGTTATACAAGTTATCAATTTATTTTCTTGCGGGTTCCACATATCTTCTTGCTTCTGTGGGGTCTAATGACATAGTGATATTTAAGCCTCCTCCTTCAAAAATAATTTCTCTCTTCTTCAAGTTAATATTCACTTGATTTTCAAAGGTCCAATCCAATCTGAGCAATGTTGGATATGGCTAAATGTTATCCACGATCTCAATGACCTCACAGTCGGCTATGCTGCACACTCCATCTATGTTAACATGTACTCCTACCATTCTCCCAATCGGTATTATCTTATGTTGGTTTGCCAATCTCGGTTGGACAATTGACCAAACTAGCTTCAATTTCCCCATCATTTCCCATGTTTTTCCTGGAAGAACATTTGCATCTGATCCTAAGTCCAGGGTGACATTATCCATGTCATACTCTCCTACATGTTCACTCAATTAGAATTCTATGTTTATCCTCTTCTTGCGCAATACTTGGTTCACTACTTTCTAGGTTGTAGGTATTTATTTGTCTTGAGTACATTGATTCATCATTATGAGTAGTGCATTCAACACTGCTTAATCCTTCATCAAATCTAAACAACTCTTTAGAAATTCTTTCAAAGTATTTACCTTTTATACTAACCTTTCTATAATGGTGTGATCATATAATGATGACATATCATATACAAGTGGTGTCTTTGACGTTGATGCTATCAGTCTAGTCCTAGTATCTCCTTCATGGCTTGCTGATATGTCTCTTTCTCTTTCTTTGGATTAAACACTGGCATGGGCTCAACTTCTTTCCTTATCCATTGCTCGACTCCCTTTCCCTTATCCATCACATCTGGTCCCGTTCTTGTTCCTTCGCACATAACGAATGCTACTCTAGGTTGATCGTCCCACTCCTCGTCTGCTATCATCTGAAGGTTTTGGTTCTTATTCCGATTCCCTCTAACCTGCCATTTTGCTATCAATTGAGGAAAATATTTTGTCGCATGGTCCAATGCTCTACAGTACGTGCATGTTGTGCAAGGATTTGAATAGTCTCTTGTTAAATGTCCCAGTTGATTGTAATTATTGATCCAAATTTTAGGGGGTATATGGTCTAAATTCGGATGCAAAATTCATAAAGATATAAAACTAATAGATTTCCCACGTGGATCAAGGAGACACCCACCTCCTCATTAATTAATTGGGCTAACAAGTTGCCCATATGGGTAAAAGAGAGTCCCACCTCTCCATTATTGTATTGGGTTTTATTTCCCACTACTTAGTTAGCTGGGTAGTTAGATCTATTATAATAATAGAGACTCATTTAATGAGCTCTTTTTGACTTTGTCCAATGGACCATTTTGTAATGTTATATAAAAGCCTAGCAAGCCTTCTCATAATATCAAATTACTCATTTTGGCTTCTCTCATATTTTCTATTGTTCATTGTGAGATTAATTAGCTCTGAGTGATTTACTAGTAATTAGTTTTAGAGGTGAGGCTCCTCTTTAAGCCTCACCTTGCCTCACTTCCTGAGTAATTCATTTACATGTTTTTGTCCATGCTTCTTTTCATGCAATATTGGCATGTATAAGTTCCTCCTATCTCAACATTCAAGCCATCCAAATCTCATCCCCTGAGATCCAGATTAGTGGTATCAGAGCATGTACACTCTCCATCAGAACAAGGGTTTGAAGCATGTTGCAGGTTAAAAAATTTGCAACAATCACCAACCTTCTTTTGGTACTATTAGAATCCATTTGTCGGGCCATACACTGTAAGCATCACAATTGGTCCACATGCACTACAAGGCTTTTTTTACCCTAAGATATTCATTCACCATTACAAGGAGAACCATACATGGATTCATTACATCCATACATGGATTCACTACATCTATACATGGATCCACTATATCCATTGGTATGCAACATTTTCAACAAATTTGCAAGGTGTCCATGCTTCCCACGAAGGTTCCACAACCTCTACAATAGCCCATGTTGCTCTACAAACCCTTGGCATCCTTTGTGCCCCTCTACACTCAGCCAACTTCAAAGAGGTGTTGAGACCTCTACACAACATTTTAGAGGATATACCATATCTCATTGGAAATATATCTTCAATATCTCAAAAAGGTATTTCACAGAATCTCGTTTGGCTTCTTGGTTTGAGAGATATCATCGATTGAATATCAACATGTATTTGACCCAAAGAAGTCGCGTGTACCACCATATTCAACAGTATTTTTTTCCTTAATTAGGAAAATACAGAAGGATTTCCACATATGGTTAGAAATACCTCTTCAGGATCTCAAATGGGTATTTCACGGAATTTCATTTTGTTGTCTAGTTTATGAGATATCCTTGTTTGAAGCAACACATGTTTATAATCAACGTGGTCACATACCCTTCAACTTCGACTTGTTTTTTCTCACTCCACATGACACCTTAGAGAAATTGTGTTATATCAATGGAAATGTTTCTTTGTCATCTCAAATGGGTATTTTACGAAATTTCATTTTGTTTCTTGTTTTGAGAGATATCACTGATTGAATATCTACATCTCTTTCTTCCAAGATGATTGTGCGTCACTGGAACTTCAAAAAGATTTTTCTCACTCCATGGGCCACCTCATAAAAGGTTCCATATACCGATGGAAATATCTCTTCAGTATCTCAAATGGGTCTTCAACGGAATTGGATTTCATCACATGTAGTAGAAGTTATGAATAAATTTGTAGAAGGAGATTCAAAGCCTCCAAAGTCATTATTTTTCCATTTTATTAATGTAAACGGTTATGGGTCAACCACAAAAAACCATTCCCTTCATTGGGAACTAGAACATTGTACTCACGGGTCTATTTGTAGCATGGGTGAAATGATGGGGGGCCATCATTTTCTAAGGGGGGAGGAATGATTCGAATTTTAAGGGGTATATGGTTTAAATTTGGATGCAAAAGTCATAAAGCTATAAAGATAATAGATTGTCCATGTGGATCAAGGAGATACCCACCTCCTCATTAATTTATTTGGATAACAAGTTTTCCATATGGGTCAAAGAGAGTCCCACCTCTCCATTATTGTATTGGGTTTTATTTTCCACTACTTAGTTAGTTGGGTAGTTAGATCTATTATTATAATAATAGAGTCTCATTTAATAAACTATTTCCATTATTGTGTTGGGTTTTATTTTCCACTACTTAGTTAGCTGGGTAGTTAGATCTATTATAATAATATAGACTCATTTAATGAACTCTTTTTGAATTTTTCCAATGGACCATTTTGTAATGCTATATAAAGGCCTAACAAGCCTTCTCATAATACCAAGTTACTCATTTTGGATTCTCTCATATTTTCTATTGTTCATTGTGATATTAATTAGCTCTGAGTGATTTACTAGTAATTAATTTTAGAGGTGAGACTGCTCTTTGAGCCTCACCTCCCAAGTACTTCATTTGCATGTTTTTTTCCATGCAATATTGTCATGTATAAGATCCTCCTCTCTTGACATTCAAGCAATCCATATCTTAGCCCCCGAGATCCAGATCAATTATAACAAATGATGGGTCCTCTACTTCCTCTACAAAATCTACCTCGTCCTTGACCTATGCTAAATCCTCCTTGTCCACCCTGATTAAATCCTCTCGTATAATTGTACTGTGGAACACCACCATCTACTACGACATTTTCTTCTTGGATATTGTACGCATTTGATGTGCACTCTCTCATTAATTTGAATGTGCGACAATTTTTCTCATCGTTTCCTACAAACTTGCAAAAAATACAGAATAAATTCCTGGGCATAATCCAATAATTTTGCAATAATGGACAAGCAGTCGAATGATGTCCCCATGTCTTACATGTTTCATAATATCTCACTCCTCCTACCAATGGGTTCATTGCTCTTGTATCCATATACTGCACAAATGTTGGACATTATTCCCTATGATGACCTTCTGTCTTACATGTGATACACCTAACATATTCAAACTTTTTCTTTTCCTTCGTTATTTCTGACAGTTAAATCCTCAGCATAGCCAACTGTGACTGTATCTGTACCATAACTACTCCATCTCCTATAAGAGATGCTTCTAACTTCATCACGATTTCTAGTGCTTCGGGCTGCGATGTGACCTTCTATTGTGCTAACGAACAACGAATGTGTGTAAATAGACCTACAATAAGCCATTCTTGATGTTGCTCATCAGGAATTTGGAATGTCAATCTACCCATCACATCTTTAAATCTCTTTTCATAGTCCCAAACTATCTCATTTTGTACTTTCCTAATTTATTTTAGCTCTGTGATATACTACAACTCGGATTTCAGCTTCCAGAATTCTTTTAACAATGCCTGTCCAATCTTTGCTAAAGTTCTTGACTATCCTGCCAGTGTAGTCATCTGGTAATTCATGTACCATAGTAGTGTGCGACCTTTGAATGTCATGGATAACTACACAATCTTCGTTGGTTCATATTGAACATTATTCACAGTCCATATCGTGTCGCATACACACAAATGTTGCTTTGGGACTTCCAACCCCACTCCCTGAAACTTAGGCATTCTCAATGTATGATCTATTCCTGCCATTGTATTCAGTGTCATTATTACCTTCGGTGATTCTGACCGACTTTGGTTCGTTGAGCTACTTTCAGTGTTCTGACTACTGTTATGACTTCCTCCACTAACTACAATTTCTGTCGACACAGTTTTGGTTTCTGCTTCATATCTAGGTGGCACACACAGGGTCATTGGTTCGACACTGATTCTGATTTGAGATGGAATTCTTTCCTTTACTGGACTATACTAAGGATCCTTTTCTCTCTCTTTCCTTTCTGTGGACGATGTGATCTGAAGTACTGTGTAGGGGTCACATTTCTCAAATACTCTATGCTGCTCTTCCTTCTCAAGCACAGTCTCCTTCTTACTATACCTAAACCTTTTCCCATAGAACAATACTCCAATATCTCCATCTGAGTCAGTGTCTTCCTCTCTCAACATCCTCAGTCCATCAATTTCTTACTCATCCTCTTCATCTCTCTCTCATCTCATCCTATGGTCATCCCCCATTTTCCCTATGTGCGCGAAGGTGCTTAGAAATCGAACTCCATTTTCATGACATTCTTGTCGCACAACAACATTGTTATCCACATAGACAGTGCGTTCAGATACCTTCTGCAAGAACCCTTGAAAAATTCCCTTTCTGTGACACTATAAGACTGGGTACAATCTATTGAAAATTCTGTAATGTAACCTCCCAGTACACTATTCAACCAATAATCAACTGTGTGAGACACTTTATTACTTACTGTATTCAAATGTCTAATCAGTTCAGGGGTCTAGTTTCTCAGAGCTTCAACTCGATATCTCCCAACATTCTCAACTAGCCTTTCTAACCATTCAGTCAAAATTATTAGAAATTTTCCAAAGAAGATTTCATGAATATCTGTGAATACATACCTTTGCAACCATTGTTCATTGCTAAGCCATGGGTTTCTATTATGTGATAGGGAAAATTATCGTTGCTTCCCATGTAGTCATTATGTGATCTCTTAATTATTCGGCCTCCAAAACATTCCCCTTAGTTACAGTTCTCGGTCCCAACAACAAAACCATTTGTTGGTGCCCAATGGGCAGAGCCAGGGTTAATCATCAATATACCAACAAAACCCTTAGACACTGACCCTTTCAACATCACCTGCAGAGCAAGTGAATTCTCATCCGAGGCATCTAGAGGGGTTGCAGGAACCAAGGTTCTGCACTGATGAGGGGAAGTGAGACATTCAACATGTCTTTACTAACCATCTACTCATGTGCAAAGTTTTCATTACTTAACAATTACTTATCATGCGACATACCCTGTGTGCGACATTCCTTTACTTGATATTCATTCATTTACGAGTTACTTTATTGTGTGACATGATAAAAACATATATAAATAATGCATCCAACATATTTAAGCATTTATCATCATGGAATAATAACAGTAAACATCATAACATGCAAACACAACACATCACAACTCACAGGTTTAACGTGGTTCACCCAACTTGAGCTACATCCACAATGGATGGATTCTTATATTATTCATTTATAATCTTCTACAACTACGCATTGTGCTTATAAAATATGCAAAAGTAAAATTACCCAAAACTTCCTAGCCGTTTTTCTACAGTGCAAGCCTCATTCCTCAGTCATACCTCAAAACACTTAGCCAAAAACTCAACTTTCTCCTCATTCATCCACTACGTCCCCAACCCTTCGAACCTCTCTTCCCAAAAATCCTTTACATATTTATACATCAAAATAGGGCTAATCTCGTTACAATGTGGACAACATGTCCCAAAACCTCAACAATTTATAATTGTTTTCCTCCTTTTGCATGCTGCTCCGCCGCGCTTCCTTCTGTCATACACTTTGACTCCTTAAAGTCTGCTTCCCTCCGTGCACTTTGGTCCATCTTCTAGCTACCTTTTATTCTTTGAATTATCCTGCCATAGATCCCAAAACTTAAAAAATCTTATCCAAAATCCATATCCAATTGTCTTTGAGCATTTTCTTTTGGAATTGGAGTGTGGTTTGTATTCAAGGTGACGAATCAACCCTTTTTGCTTGAATCTTAGAATTTAAAGAGTATTCATGTGAATGGTGATTCCCTTTCGTAATGGTTTTCCCTTGCACCCTTGTACGGTTCTTGAGTTACCTTTCTATTTGTTTGCATTTGAAATGGTATTTTTCCACTAGAGTTTTCATGAATCATGCCTCCCTTATTTCTTTCATGTAGGTATTTTGTGGTTTTCTGGCCATCTTGGTCACTAATCTTGTTTCCCCTTTGCATGCACCTACTTTTGTTTTTCAATTGTTTCTAGTTCATTTTAAGCTTGGTTTTCATTTGTATTATGAGTGAATGAAAATGATCTACATGTATGGTAATTATGAATGGTTTTCTCCTCTCAAATGGTTATAATACTTGGTTGGTATGTCCTGTGTTATTGTAGTAGGTATTTCTCTCATCCATTGTGTCTAACCTAAAATTAATTCATGGAATTATTTATCATCCTTTCAAGCATACATGTTCTAGCTTTAAAAATTTGAGCATTGAACGGCTCCATAACTTCTCCCTGAGAACTTAGTTTTGTTTAGTGCATAAATCTAGGGTCTTGGCTGGACTAATTGCTCATCCCTTCTTAGGGATCACTTGTCCATATTTGAGTCGACCCTAGACAAACCATTGTTTCCCCATGCATGGAATCTTAGGTTGAATGCAAGTGGTGATGTGCTTTTGGAGATGGGAGCCATCTACATTTTAGAGGTTGTATACTTTGGCTTGATCTATGTCTAGTAAAGAAGGTCTTTCTTCATTTGTCTTTGAGGTTGACTACATCCCAAATTCAGATTCAAAATGGGTCATGGTGACTGCTTGTATTCAAAGTTCAAGGGGCCATGTTGAACAAGGAAGAGAATTTGATGTGCATGGGGTTTTTCTTTTGTTGAAATATTGTAACTGCAAAGAGTATTCTATTTATTATTGATGTATTATTCATTAGATCAATCCCCTTTTGCGGATTGATCATGTCGGGTATTGTAAATGACCAAATCCCCTTTTTCGGATTGGTCAAACCCTAATTGTAATAGACAGAATAAGAAGTCGACCCCCAGATTAATTAAAGGTGGTTATAACCACCCAGAATGAGATGTCGGCCCTGCCAGTAAAAAGACACTTTCGTTCACACCTGCCAGATTGTATAAATAAGAGAGGCTAGCGCCTCATTTGGACACACACTCACTTGTTCATCAGAGCACAAGTTTGGAGCTGCAGTTGGAGAAGAAAGAGGAGAGAGAGAGGCACATTCTTGGGAGAGGACTTTCTGTATTGTTTGAGTTATCTCTTGGCATTGTATTGGCTATCTATATTAAGGAAGTTTTTGCTGGGTTATCTCCCCCATGAGGGTTTCCCAAGATAAATGATGTGTCTCTTGTGATTATGTATTTCTCAATGATCCTATCTATGCTATGGTTATCCAGCGGAATGAAAAGAAACCTAATAATAGCTTAAACCTTAACATGGAATCAGAGCTAAGTTGAAGAGAGCATCTTTCACAAGAAAAAGAGAAAAACGTCACTGTTTCCGTACATGCAAATTAGGGCTTTTTATTGAAGAAGAATTTCAACCCCAAAACTATCTAGAAAAGTGCACCCTTCCTCAAGGATCACTTTGGCATCCTCAGCGTAACTTTTGAATGGCTAGATCTCCTAGAAAGTGAAACCCTAGATTTCACAAAGTACCAGAAGTACTAGAATACCATAAGTATTAGAAAACCAGAAGCACTAGTCCATAAATCCGAAGATCAAGTTTGGAGGGGTGAAAGTTGGATTTTCTGAAATATAAACACACCAGGCTACTCACCTCAGCCAAGCGCACCTCCTGGTAAGTTCAAAATTCAATTCTGGGCATTTTCATTTTTTGGCCATTTTCCTAGCTCCAGGTAAAAGATGTCTGCAATCACTAAGCTTGTTGACAAGCTAGAAGGTGTGGAAAACTTTCATGCCTGGAAGTATAGGATTGGACTCATTCTTGAAGAGAATGACCTACCAAGATTCATCAAAGAAGAAGTACCAGAACCCGTCGATGCTGCAGATAAAGAAAAACACCAAAAGGACATAATTAGGGCCAAAAGAATCATTGCGGATTCTATCAAAGATCACTTGATTCCTCAAGTGTCTTCAAAGAAGACTCCAATTTTTTTTTTGAGGCCCTAACCAAATTATATGAAGGAAAGAACATAAACTGGAAGATGAATCTAAGAACTCAACTCAAGAATACAAGGATGCAAAAAAGAGAATCGATCTAGGAATATTTCTCCAGAATATTTTAATTCAAAGAACAACTAGAAGCAATTGGAGATACTATAGACGAAGACGAACTCATAATGATGACCCTTAATGGTCTCACAAGACCATGGGATGAATTCATCCAAACTGTTTGTGCCAGAACGAAGAAACTAAAATTTGATAGTCTTTGGGAAGAATGTATTCAAGAAGAATCAAGAGTAGCTAACCGAGAAGCTTTACTATCAAGAGACGAAGATCAAGACCTAGCTACTCATACTAAAGGAGGAATAAAAAAATCTTAATTCCAAAAAGAGACTCATAAAGAGTCTCACCCCCAAAACAAATTCATACATAAATAATCTTAACCAAAGAGATTCCGGAAGAAGAGACAAAGAAAAGAAAGAGACTTCTCATCTTATCAATGCTATCATTGTGACAAGATGGGACATATTTCAAGACATTGTCCAACTAGACGAGAATAATACAAGAGGAAAAACAAGAGGCATCATGCCCATGCAGTTGAATATGAAGAGCCACCCACAAAGATGTTAAAAGAACGAATTGAAGACTATGTTCTAATATCGACCCTCTCAGGATCAGTAGCACCTGGAGAGGACACTTGGCTCATTGATAGTGGTGCTTCCAAGCAAATGACAGGTCAAAGAGACATTCTCTCTTGCCTTTCATAAAATAAGTTTTCTTAGAAAGTTACTCTTGGAGATGATTATCAATATCGTATCAAGGGAGTAGGAGAATCAAACTACAAGCTAAATTCAGAGACTCCAATGAAGATGAAGGATGTACTCTATGTACCAGGTTTGAAAAATAACCTACTCTCCATATCAACTTTAGAAAAGAAAGGCTTCAGAGTTTCCTTTATAGATGGAGAAGTTCTTATGTGGGCTAAAGGAAAAACCATGAAAGAAGCAATCGTTATTGGAAAAGAAGAAGGTGGATTGTATAAGCTAAAGGGTCACTCAGAAGCAACCATGACCCACACCATTGAGAATCCATGTGAACTTTGGCATAGAATATTAGCCCACATCAACTACAAGGCATTACCATATGTATGCAAGGCAGTCATAGGTCTACTAGAACTCAAGGTTGACCATGAAGGTGAGTGCAATGGATGTGCACAAGGGAAGAACATCAAGAACCCTTTTCCGAAGAGAGACAGTAAAGAAGGAGTCTTAGAACTCATTCACTCAGATGTGTGTGGCCCAATGCCATCATCCTCCATCAATGGGTATGTATACTATGTATCTTTTATTGATGGCTATTCTCATAAAATCTTGGTTTACTTTTTGAAATCAAAAGATGAAGTGTTCAGTAAATTCAAGGAATTCAAAGCCTTGATAGAGAATCTTTCTGAAAGAAATATTAATATACTCATGTAAGATAATGGAGGAGAATACACCTCAAAATAAATTGTAAACTTTTGCAAAAATGTTGGGATCAAGAGAGAGGTCACCACTCCCTACAATCCTCAACAAAATGGTGTAGCAGAAAGAAAGAATAGAACTATAATGGAAGCAGTGAAGACCATGATCCATGATCAAGATATTCCAATGTGCTTATGGGAAGAAGCAGCAAGAACAACAATATATGCACAAAACTGATTGTCCCATAGTGCACTTGGGTTCAAGACCCATGAAGAGATGTTCTCCAGAAAGAAGCCAGAAGTAAGCCATCTCAAAATATTTGGCTGCCCAGTATTTGTACATATTCCAAAAGAGAAGAGAAACAAGCTGGACCCTTCAGGAAAGAAGGGAATATTTGTTGGATACTGTGAAGTCTCCAAGAATTTCAGAGTTTATATACCAAGTCACCATCATACTGAGCTCAGTAGGGGTGTGACCTTTGATGAAGACACAACACTCAAGAAATCAAGAAGATGCCATCTTGAAGAAGTATATGAAGAGGAACTTGTAGCTCCCAGAGTTGCAGAACCAGTGAGGGAAGTCATAGCTTCCCCTGATGAGGAAATTCTAGAAGATCATGACATAGTATAATTTCAAGAACCTCCCCAGATGACGATCTCCCACAAGAGAAAGCCATCTTTTGCAAGGGAACTTATTCAATATGGAGAGAAGTATGGTGTTCTCGAAGGAACCACGAGACAAGAGAAGAGACCTAAGCCATTCTCCAGTTATATGGCTTTGATGTGTGATCTCTTAGAAAAGGAGCCTACCTTCTTTGAAGAATCCATTCAGAAGAAAGAATGGGAAGATGCCATGACAGAAGAATACCAGTCCATTATAAAGAATGATGTATGGGAAATAGTTCCCAGACTGAAGAGCAAGGATGTGGTATCTTCTAGATGGTTTTTCAAAATAAAACATGCTGCTGATGGAAGTATTGAGAAGTACAAAGCAAGGTTTGTCACTCATGGATTTTCTCAAAAGGAAGGCATTGACTGTGAAGAAACATTTGCTCTGTAGCCAGATACACTTTGATCAAAATCATCATAGCCCTTGTAGCTAGGATGAAGTGGAAGTTACACCAGATGGACGTAAAGACAACTTTCCTAAATGGTGTCATTGAAGAAGAAGTGTATATAGAACAACCTCAAGGATTTGAATTTGAAGACATGAAGACTCATGTCTGCAAGTTGAAGAAGGCTCTGTATGGATTGAAGCAAGCTCCTAGAGCTTGGTATGGAAGGATAGATAGTTTTCTTATGACCATGGGATTTACCAAGAGTAAAGATGATTCTAACCTCTACTTCAAGGTTATGAATGATGAGCCGGTTATATTGCTGTTGTATGTGGATGATTTATTCTCAACTCGAGAAGAAAATCTCATCACCGAATGTAAGAAGAAGCTCGCTGCAGAATTTGAGATGAAAGACCTTGGC
>ML798957.1:203893-220583 GCA_009831015.1 Picea engelmannii
CATGTGTTTGGGGTAAAAATGTCATAATTTCTTCATAACCGATCTAAATTCAGTAAGACCAAATGTATTGGTTAGAGTACAGTTTGTAGTATTATGTGTACCATTTTAAGATCCATAAAACAAATATTTCGTGCGGGGCATGCTCTACAAGTTCGCTCTCTAGAATAAGCCAGAATTCAACATGGTATGCCAATTTTGCTATAGCTCCTTTTCTGGGAGGTTCCAAGAAGTGAAACCTGGAGAAATTGCAGACAAGACACTGAATACCATTGTGTATTATTTTTAGATCTTTATTCATTACATGTACACAATTATGATTATTTCAAGTTAGGGTTGTTGACTAATCCAAAACTATTCATGTGAGGCTAAAGTAAAGTTTGATGAAAATGCTAGTCTCTTGTTAAGGAAGGTTTGCAGGCATGTGATCATATACACCAAGTCTATTACAAAGTTACAAATCAGATTTGGATGATGAAATTGATGAGGGATTTTTGTTGAGGTACATGTTGGGTACATGGTTGAGACAAGTAGTTGATGAGTTGGCACATACATTAGGTGTATAGTTGATGATGTTGGTACATCTTGATGAGTCATAGTTGATGAGTAGTTGATACATGATTGGTGTATACTTGATACATGGTTGAAGGCACTTTTTAGTAGTATTGTTGACACATGATTTATGTATGATGTAACATACTTGTCTTTGTATATTATTAGAATCACATATTGATCTTGGTGATGATTATGAGTTGTTGTGTTATGCTTGGTTTATGCACATCTTTGAGAGTTGTCTTGGTGATTGATCTTGGTGAGTAGATCTGATTTGGTTGATAATATTGATGAGACAGGTTGTTTGGATAGGTTGTTGTGACAGGTTATTTGTACAGGTTTGGTGCATGATTGATGCACTTGTTCATGGTACAGGTTGAGGTACAAGTTGGTGCATGGTTGATGCACTTATTTATGGTAGATGTTGATTACATGTTGTTTGGTACAGGTTCGTGCATGGTTGATGCACTAGTTTATGGTACATGTTGAGGTACAGGTTGATGTATGGTTCATGTTATTGGTATAGGTTGTTTGATGCAGGTTGATTGGTACAGGTTTACAGTAGTATATCTCACAGTGATAGTGTGAAAATGGTTCCATCATTCTACTTATATGCCAGGGAGGTTAGACGGGGGAAGGATAGGTGGTTGTATCCATCTTTGTGTTGTATCCAAAGATAATAAGGGGTTTTATCTTCCTTCTGGTTGTAGCTGGAGAATTGGGGAGTTGGAGCTTCTCTAAGGTTGTATCCAGAGAAAATAGGGGGTTGGAGCCTCCTTCTAGTTGTAGCTGGAAAACAAAGGAAGTTGGTGCTTCCAATGATTGTAATTCTTGAAGACATATAAGAAAAATCATTTCGTGGTTTTCTACCATTTTGGGTTTCCACGTAAAAACACTGGTGTACTGTGTATGTGTATGACTTCTTATTTGTTCATTGTTTATTTACTTTGCAATTATTGGATGATAATGCTACATTGTTATAACACTTGTATTATATGGTTAAAAAAAATTATATTGCTCTATTACTGATTCACCCCCCTTCTCAGTAATCCAACAATTGGTTTCAGAGCCAGGTTCCTTCAAGAAATAATTTAACCACTGGAAGGAGATCATGGATTATTATGAGAATGAAGTACCATTGTTCAATGGTCAGAATGGTTTAAAGTATGATATGTGGAGTGGAAGGACAAAAGTGTTTTTACAGGCATAAGGGTATTATATTTGGATATCATTCGTTACAGGATATTATAGTTCAAAAAGGGCAAAGACTGCAACCAAGAAGGAATTGAAGAAGAATAACAAAATAACAATGGATTTCATCTGGGAAAGATTACCTAATTCAGTAAGTGAAAAGGTTGGTAAATGTTCATCAGCCAAAGAAATTTGGGATAAGTTACATGTTATATATTCTTCACCCATCACAGATTCAGAAAATGCCAAAGAATATGCAGGTGTAGATCAAGAAGAAATATGTTCACCATGTAAAACAAATTCAGAAGATGAAGAGTACATAATCACCAAAGATATGTTGTTTTTCTTTAATTTTGAAAAACGCAGACATCTTGAAATAGAATGTCATGAAGGAAATGAGACATAAAAACTAATTGAAAAGGAAGACAATTATGAAGCATAATTGATTAGTGCTTTAGATGAACTAAGAGAAGAAAACAATTCAATCAAGAAATAATTGATGAAACAGAAGGAAAGTGTTCACATTTTTTAAGAAGCCCAACAAGTCATTGAGAACTTAAGAACTCAGCTAGAAGAAGCCAGAAAGATCGAAGAAAATCTTGAATATCAAAAGCAGTATTTGGAAGCCATCATAGCAACACAGAAGGAAGAAGCAGAAATGACAGAGAAGATATTGACATAGAATCTTAAGGAAATAACTAACGATCTAAACTAGCTTGAGGTAGAGTTTGGTCAATAAGAGAAAGGACTTGAAGAAGAAATAATCACATTAAAAATTCAACCTGAAGAAGCGAAAAGAACAAAGAAGTCATGAAGTGACAGATAATGAAGAAAGAAGAAGAGGTTGAGAATATTGAAGAAGACTTTTTCACATTGAGAAGTAAAATCATCAAGCTCAACAAGAACATTGAAGAGACATAAATATCCACATTAGTTATAGAGAATGAAGAGAAACACTCTAGGTTGCTAGAAAAGAAGAATGAAGAAAATATAAAGAGTTATGCAGAAGTAATCAAAGGAAGGAATCATGGTCAACCAGAATCTAAGAAAACTATTGAAGATACATCTTCAGGAAGACCATTCATGTTGAAGGCAGAAAGAAGATTTAATCATGATCATGATCATGATCAGTCAAGGCAAAAATTCAGAGGGACTACACCACACATAATATCATTCACTCCCAAGTATGCAAATTTCTTTTATGGTCATTGTTTTTATTGTACTAATTTTGGACATAAGGTTGCAGATTGCAGGGATTATAAAAGAAATGTTCAATCAAGAAATGCCTATGTGGCCCCACGTAACATTGAATGTTACAAATGTGGAGGCCACGTTCTCTTTTATGTTTATGTAATATTTCCTTCTCCACACCCTGGAGGGTGCTTGATAAAGGTGAGAGATTATGTTGCACTGTTATTTCGGATGACCAATTGCATGGAAACCATGGCAACGGAAGGGGATTTTCCAGTAATCCACCTTCTGATTCCATGTTTTGGAACCCATAACTAAATCCACATTGCCGACCAAACTCTTGCTTGTATCAACCTCCACTTATATCCAAGCCCACCCAGAGTTGGGTTTTGAGAACAAGTTGGGATCCAACTTGATGAATATCCTAGTTTTGTTATCAATCGATTCCAAAGCCTCCCTTGTCCAAAACACTAAAGGAATTCCTCAAAGAATGGCCCACATCTTTTTTATAGCTATAGATTCTTGAGAGGGATCAAACTCGGGTGACCATTCCTTAAGAAATAAACCAGACAAACCCCAATCCCACCTTCTTTTCCGAAGGGCTTCATAATCCTCCTTAGTTTTAAGGACAAAACAGTTCCAACCTCTCGCGAGGAAGAAAGCTTCCAGGGGGTAACCTAAAACCAATTTCCATTTTTTTCCATTCAAGATTTGAGGGTTTCAATACCTGCAAATTTTCCTGAGAAACGTCCCACTGATGCTTTGCCAATGAAGCTTGAAATTTCTGCAATCCTAATGTCCTTACCTACCACCATTTCAACCTTTCCTTTTTTTTCCCTTATGCACATGGATTTTTTCCTTTTCCAACTCGTTTTGACGGGTTGAGAGGGAACAAAGTTCGTCCTTGGAGATCCTGGGTTATTTTCCTCCTTCGACTTTGTAATAAGAAGAGATTTAGATTTCCCTTTGACCAGAGTCTCTATGGAAAGGGCTTCGACATAATCTAATGGGGGAATGATGGAAGGGGGGAGAGAGAAATCCTAAGACTCCTCTCCATGAGAAACATCCCTCACTCTCTTTTCTAGAGAAACCGAACCTTCATTCTACCCGAGGTTGTCTAGGGAGGGGATGGGCCTCCTGCCAAACTTCCTGCTCATAAATTCTTCATGTGAACAAAATGGGGGAAGATCATCCAGAGAAGGGTCGTAATCGACCTCCAAATCCCACAACGTCATGGTCGTAGATGGGGTGCCAAGTGTATTGTTGAGGAGTGAGAAAAGGGGAATGGAGTCGTTGTAGGGGAGAGGACACTGAAGAAAAATAAAATCGGCAAAAGGAAGACGTGGGGAAGGGTCCAGGAGAACCACACTTCGTGCCTAAGGCCGTTATCACTTGAGGCTACGAACGGGAACCCATGGGACCTCGCCTAAAACCATATAAGACCCGATTGATATTATTATTATTATTATTATTATTTATAATTGGTCTAATAAACATATATATCTTGTTGATTTTTTTTCCAAGGAAAAAATCATTTTTTATTCATATAAAAATTAAAAAAACATTCATCTAGTGATCCTGGCATAGTACATATAAGTAGGATTTTGTGAATCATGCGTACAAAAAATTTAGCATATATTTTCTCTCTATTATCCATAATGTTATCTAATGTTTCCAAATAAAAAACTAGTCTAGAAAATATCTCACATGCTATTAGAAATAACTGCTATGTTGGATTCATTTATTGTATTTCATACAATATGAATTCTTTTAGCTACAACAAAACACCTTTCTTTGGAAAAGTATCAACATCATTATTCAACTTCATAAGGATATGGAGAATAATGAGGTCAGAATATAGTCCAACATTTTCCTTCAAGTGTGTGGCCAATGTAAGTAAGGGAACACTATGCTTCAAGCATGAATATCTCTAAAGCCAACTTGTCTAGGCTATTCGATGAATTTATTGTAATTTCATGCAAATTTATAATTGGTTATAGTAAATATATCTAAATTGTTGGAAACATTATCATAATTCCTTCTAGAATAGTATCTTGGATTAGTGGAACTATTTAGAGGTGGCTCCACATTATAGTGATGTCATCGATAATGATGATTCATGCCATTTATAGAAACCTGTATCAAAAAAATATTTTATTTTTTCATATGGAAGGGTCAATCAACCCTTCCTCCAACATATTATTCTTAATAAGGGGGAAAAGGAGAAGGGATCACAAATCCTTCCTCAAGGATGGTACTTGTGTTAAGGGGTATCTATTGGAAGTGTCAATCAACACTTCTTCAAGCATAGTTTTCATGTAAAGGGGGATCCCTAGGAAGGGTCAATTGACCCTTACTCAAGCATAGAAGTGTTTTATAACAAAGTTGTAAAGTACCGGATCTAATATAATGTGCATAAACATGAATATTCAACATATATTGATGGAACAACAAAATATTGAGAAGACTAGAAATAATACCTTTATTCAAAGAAAGAAATGTTCACTTGCCTCTTTGAGGGGAAACCTCTAGTAGAGCAGAGCTCTATTACAATAATTCTCAATACAAGATTTCTCCCCAGAAACTGAACCTTCATTCTTCCCAAGGTTTTTCTGGGAGGGGATGGGCCTCATGCCAAACTTCCTTCTCATTAATTCTTCATGTGAACATAATGCAGGAAGATCATCCGGAACATGGTCATAATAAGAAATCCGACAACTAGAGTGGAAGAAAAATGACAAAAGGAAGATGTGGGGAAGGGTCCGAGAGAACCAATCTTCGGGCATGAGACCCTTAGCACCCGAGGCTATGAACAAGAACCCATGGGACCTTGCCTAAAACAACAGAAGACTTGAATGATACTATTATTATTATTATTTATATTTGGTCTAATAAACATATATATCTTGTTGATATTTTTTTTCCAAGGAAAAAAATCATTTTTTATTCATAGAAAAATTAAAAAGACATTCATCTAGTGATCCTGGCATAGTACACATAAGTAGGATTTTGTGAATCACCTGTACAAAAAATTTAGCATATATTTTCTCTCTATTATCCGTACTATTGTCTAATGTTTCCAAATAAAAAACTAGTCTAGAAAATATCTCACATGCTATTAGAAATAGTTGCTATGTTGGATGCATTTATTGTAATTCATATAATAGGAATTATTTTAGTTACAACAGAAGACCTGTATTTGTAAAATTATCAACATCATTATTCAACTTTGTATGGATATGGAGAATAGAGAGGCCAAAAAATAGTCCAAGAATTTCCTTCAAGTGTGTGGCCAATGTAAGTAAGGGAACACTATGCTTCAAGCATGAATATCTCTAAAGCCAACTTATCTAGGATATTCAATGAATTTATTGTAATTTCATGCAATTTTTTAATTGGTTATAGTAAATATATATAAATTGTTGGACACATTATCATAATTCCTTCTAGAATAATATCTTTGATTAATGAAACTATTTTGAGGTGGATCGATGTTATAATGATGTCATCGCCAAATAATGACGATTCATGCCATTTATAGAAACCTATATCAAAAAAATATTTTATTGTTTCCTATGGAAGGGTCAATCAACCCTTCCTTGAACAAATTATTCTCATCAAAGGGGAAAAGGAGAGGGGATGACCAATACTTCCTCAAGGATGGTATTCATGTCAAGGGGTATCTATTGGAAGTGTCAACCAACAATTATTCAAGCATAATTTTCACATAAAACGAGATCTCGAGGAAGGGTCAATTGACCCTTGCTCAAGCATATAAATATTTTCTAACAAAGTTGTAAAGTACCATATGTAATATAATATGTAGAAACATGATTATTCAATAGATATAGATGGAACAACAAAATATTGAGAACATAATGCAGGAAGATCGTCCAGAACAAGGTCATAATAAGAAATCCGACAACCAGAGTGGAAGAAAAACGACAAAGGGAAGACGTGGGGAAGGCTCCGAGAGAACCAATCTTCAGGCATGCGACCCTTAACGCCCGATGCTATGAATGAGAACCCATGGGACCTTGCCTAAAACAACAAAAGCCCTGAATGGTATTATTATTATTTATATTTGGTCTAATAAACATATATATCTTGTTGATATTTTTTTTCCAAGGAAAAAAATCATTTTTTATTCATAAAAAAATTAAAAAGACATTCATCTAGTGATCCTGGCATAGTACATATAAGTAAGATTTTGTGAATCATGTGTACACAAAATTTAGCATATATTTTCTCTCTATTATCCATACTGTTGTCTAATGTTTCCAAATAAAAAACTAGTCTAGAAAATATCTCACATGATATTATAAATAGTTGCTATGTTGGATGCATTTGTTGTAATTCATATAATAGGAATTATTTTAGCTACAACATAAGACCTTTATTTGTAAAATTATCAACATCATTATTTAACTTCATATGGATATGGAGAATAGAGAGGCCAAAAAATAGTCCAACAATTTCCTTCAAGTGTGTGGCCAATGTAAGTAAGGGAACACTATGCTTCAAGCATGAATATCTCTAAAGCCAACTTATCTAGGATATTCAATGAATTTATTGTAATTTCATGCAAATTTTTAATTGGTTATAGTAAATATATCTAAATTGTTGGACATTATAAAATTCCTTCTAGAATAATATCTTGGATTAATGAAACTATTTTGAGGTGGCTCGACGTTATAATGATGTCATCGCCAAATAATGACGATTCATGCCATTTATAGAAACCTATATCAAAAAAATATTTTATTGTTTCCTATGGAAGGGTCAATCAATCCTTCCTCCAACACATTATTCTCATCAAGGGGGCAAAGGAGAAGGGATGACCAATCCTTCCTCAAGGATGGTATTCATGTCAAGGGGTATCTATTGGAAGTGTCAATCAACAATTATTCAAGCATAATTTTCACATAAAGGGGGATCCCGAGAAAGGGTCAATTGACCCTTCCTCAAGCATATAAATATTTTCTAACAAAGTTGTACACTACCATATGTAATATAATATGCAGAAATATGAATATTCAACAAATATCGATGGAACAACAAAATATTGAGAAGATAAATACCGTAAATAATACCTTTATTCAAAGAAAGAAATGTTCACTAGCCTCTTCGAGGGGAAACCTCCAATAGAGAATAGATCTATTAAAATAATTCTCAAGACAAGATTTCTCATGCCTCCTACTCTTATTTATACTAATTCTATCTTCTAAGCAACATTCTAGAGGAAGATATTTCTAGAATCGGAAGCTTCTATTAGGTCTTCTTACATTGACTAGTTCACAATTATTAAATAGGAATTACTAAATAATATAAACCTTTATTGCATGAAAAATATAGTTAGGTGTTATTAACTAATGTTGGCCTTTTTTACATGGAAAATATATTATTCTATCTATGTGAAGGGTTAGGTCCCTAACATGCCCTCCCTCTTAAAAAAGAGCCTTGTCCTCAAGGCTTAAGATGAGGAAACTAATGCAGAAAGGTAGTTGGTTCCAAAGTGGCATCTTCTGGTGGAGTATCCTTCCAATAAACCAAAAATTCCTTGATGGTGCATTGACAGAGGCGATGCTCTCGCTAGGCCAATATGACTTATGGTTGTGACCAAATTTCTCCTTCTTCATCCAACTCTGTTAGGCTGGTCTAGGTGTGGCATTTGGTGCCAATCACTTTCTTTAGGCATGAGACATGAAAAATAGGATGTATCTTGGAGTGACTGGGAAAAGCTAACTGAAAGGCCACTGGCCCCACAAGTTTGAGAATAGTATAAGGACCATAAAATTTTGGTGCAAGTTTTTGACATTGCTGGGCTTTGAGTGAAGTTTTCTTGTATGGTTGGAGATGGAGAAACACCTAAATAAATTGAAGTTTATAATGACCTTGATCTGCATGTTGCTTCATGTAGTCCAATTTTTCTTTGAGAGTACGAAGAATGGTCATGCATATGGTAGGATTTTGGTCAACCTCCTGAACCTTGGAAACAACCGGTATGTATGGGAGAACCGAGGGTCGATTTTTTCCATAGACTACTTCAAAAGGAGTCATGCCAGTGGAAGTACGGTAAGAGAAGTTTTATCACCATTCAACTAGGCATAACCACTGAACCCACTGATGTTGTCTGTCAGATAAAAAATACCTCAAATATGTTTCCAAACACTTATTGATTGCTTCTGTTTAGCCATCCATTTGGGGATGATAGGTTTTGCTGAGATGCAATTGAGTTCCCTGGAGCCTGAATAATTCTTTCCAGAAATTGATGGTAAAAGTGGGATCACGATAAAAAACAATATAATGATGCATTCCATGGAGTTTGTAGATATTGTCCATAAATATTTGAACCACTGTGGATGTTGTTAATGGGTGTTGAAGAGCAAAAAAATGAGCATATTTGGAAAGAATATCCATGACCACCATGATGACTGAATTATTTCCTGATTTGGGTAAGACAACAATGAAGTCCATAGAAATATATGTCCAAATAGTAGGTGGAAGTGGAAGTGGTTGGAGTGTACCCAGAGGTTTGATAGTATTTACCGTATTGTGTTGACAAGTGTCACATTCGACCACAAAGGTGCGGATGTCATATTTCATACTGTCCCAGAATAAATATTGTTTGACTCGTTCATAAGTTCTGGTAAATCCTGACTGGCCTAATGTTAAGCATGAAAATCATAGAGAACCTTGGATTTAATTGCCGACCATTTTCTTAAATACAAGCGACCTTTATAGAGAAACTCGTCATTGTGCCAAGAGTATTATATAGTAGCTCGGGGATCCTATTGAATTTTTTGGATTAGGAAAAAAACTTTTGGGTCTTGCAACCATTCTTGTCGAATATCTTGAATCTAGTTGGCGACAATGAATGAGAGGGAAAAGAGGGACCCTTCGTCTTTATATTTCCTGGAAAGAGCTTCAACCATCACATTTTCTTTGACCTTCTTATAAACAATATCATAATCATATCCAGATATCTTGGTCACCCATTTTTGTTGCTCCGAGGATGAAATTCATTGTTCCATGAATTACTTTAGGATTTGATGATCCATCTTAAGTTGCAAGCGTTGTTCCAATAGATAACAGTGGCAGAGATCCACTACATGCAAAATAGACAACATTTCCTTTTCATAAATCGATTGGCCCAAATGTTAGTTCGACAACTGTTTGTTGGTGAAAGCCAAAGGTCATCCATCTTGCATGAGGAATGCCCCAATTCCTCTTCCTGATGCATCACATTCCAGAACAAAGGTATTAGTGAAGTCAAGTAGGTCCAATATAGGAGTAGCTCACATAGCTTCTTTCAAGGCTTGGAAGGATTGGTCAGTTGTTGGAGTCCAACTGAAAGCATTATTTTTAAGGAGAGTTGTGAGAGGAGATGCAATTTTTCCATAATTATGAACAAACTTGAGATAATATCCTGTTAAACCCAGGAAACCACACATACTTTTAAGAGTTTTATGGAAATTCCAATTCTGTATAGCTTCAGTTTTCTTGGGATCCACCCTTACACCATCCTTTCCAACAATATGACCTAGGTACTCAACTTCAGAGGCACCAAAAGCACATTTATACTGTTCAAGGAAAAGTTTGTGCTTGGAGAGGAGATGTAGAACTTGATCTACAAGGGTGAGATGGGATTGCCACGTTTTACTATAGATGAGAATATCATCAAAGAAAACTAACACAAAGTGACGTAGGAGAGGAAGAAAGACACAATTCATGAGACTTTGAAAAGTGGATGGGGAATCATAGAGACCAAAGGGAATAACCACGAACTAATAGTGTCCCTTATGAGTGCGGAATGAAGTCTTGGGGATGTTGTCCTCTTTCATATGTATCTATTGGTAGATCGAACAAAGGTAAAGTTTGGTAAAGTATTGATCATCCCCACTAAGTTCATATAGAAGGTCATCTATGATGGGAATGGGAAAAGTTTCATTGATGGTAAGTTTGTTAAGGGAAATAAAATCAAGACACATGCACAAGTGCCTTCCTTCTTGAGGACCATGACAACATGGTAAGAATAGGGTCTGGTACTGGGATGTATACCACCCTCTTTTAACAAATGTTGGGCAATTTTCTCAATTTCATTTTTTTGAGGAAAGGGATGACGACAAGGGATAACATTGGGAGGAAGACTTCTCAGGATTAAAGGATGGAATGGTCATGGTATTGTAGGAAGGGGGAAAGGACTTGGGGAGTTTTGAAAATAGTGGGATTGCGGGAAAGGATAGCTTGAAGGTCAGGGTGTACCGTGGGTGTCTCAACTGCTTGAATGGAATGTAATTGGGTAATGATGCAAGCATGGCCTTTTTTGAGTAACTTTTCCATGTGGTGGGAATTGTTGATCTCTGGAGACCCTGCTGTAATGGATTATAATTTATTTTGTTGTCCTTCCTGTTGGAATTGCATGGTTAAATCCTTAAAATACATGGTTATGGGGCCAAGAATGTGTAACCATTCAACACCAAGAAAAATGTCACAACCACCCATGTCAATAGAAAACATGTGAGATTTCAGGTTATATTGACCAAGTTTTAGGCGCTCATTTTCACAATGCCACCCACATTTCATGGAATCATTGTTGGTGTGTGTGTGGTAGTAAGACCCTAGGTTCGATTTATCTTGACCAACAAAACCATTCAGACACCAACCCTTTTGGCATCACCTGCATGGAAGTGAAGTGTCACCCGAGGTATCTATTGGGGCTGCAAGAACTGAGTTTCTACAGTAGGGAGGGAATGGGAGGTGATCACCCTATTTATTTTTACATGTTTGTTGTGTGTGTGTTATTTTGTATTTAGGTTACTTAGTGAATTCAATTATGTATTACCATTATACTTAAGATTTTAGCATAACCCAATTACTGTGTCATTCATACTCTTGCTCAATGATCTCACATAATATAAATCTAGTCTAACATGCATCAAGAAAGTATCCATGATCAATCACATAAAAGATAAATAAACACAATAGTTAACGTGGTTCACCCAACCTTGGGCTATGTCCATTGTTGCAACATAGAATAAATTCTAAATAAAAATTTTAATTTTTTTAGAATAAGCGTTTTGAATTTTACTTGTGTGAGGGTCTGGTTTGATTTGATTTTAGTTCAGAGTTTTTTATGGAGGCTTTAACGTCCTCGTCTTAATGTTTCTTGAAAATAAAGCGTCCTCATATAAAATTAAGTGTATATTTCATAGGTTTGCTTTGGATTTCATATTTTGAGTTATTTTTGGTTTTTACAATTTTCCATTTTTAATAATCCCATTATCTTCATCTCGAGATCTTTTCGAGGATATAAAATTTTCCTCATTCCGATTCCCAGATCAAAAGTTATGGCATGTTGAAGTTTTGCATTTTTTAATTGTTTTGATGAGTTGGCATGATGACATGGAAGCACTAGCTTAGCACAGTCCACATAGCAAAAATTTACACATGGTGCTTCTATTGTCACCTCCACATATCATCAATACAAAATTGCCACATCTCTTGACACATGGCATATTCTTGGATGTAATTATTGTACATATTATTTTATTTTTATTTTTGTTTATATTTATTATTTATTTTGTTGTTATTGTATTTTATTTAATTATTATATATATATATTATTTAATTTTATTTAATTATTATTTATCATTATTTAATTAATATGTTTTATGGTACTTCGATATGTTTTAAGTTTCATGTTTTATTTTCCCTCGAAGCCCCAAAGTCCTTACTCCACTCTCACTCACCTAACCTATTCTACCCACCCCATCCCACCTTACACGTACCCATCTAAGACTAAATTATACCCCACCTAACTCTACCTCTTCAGACTTTAGGGGTAAGTGTCAATTCCTATACTCCCTTCCCCTGAAGCCCCAAAGTCCTACTCTACTCTACTCTACTCTACATACCTTCCTACTCACCTACCCACCCCACCTAACTCTACCTCTCCAGACTTCGGGGGTAAGTGTCAATTCCCATACTCCTTTCCCCCGAATCCCGAAGCCCAAAAGTCCTACCCTACTCTACTCTACTCTACACACCTTCCTACCCACCTACCCATCCCATTCTCACACTACGCGTATACCCTCATCCTATCCACCATAACATATTATAAACTAGCTTTAAATTATTTTAATTTTTAAATTCCCCCCAAAGCCTCGAAGTCATTAATCCACTCTCACTCACCTAACCTATTCTACCCACCCCATCCCACCTTACACGTACCCATCTAAGCCTAAAATCTACCCCACCTAGCTTTGCCTCTCCGAACTTTGTGGGTAAGTGTGAATTCCCATACTGCCTTCCCTCAAATTCCTACACTACACTACACTACACTACACCACACCACACCACACCACACCTAACCTAACCTAACCATCCCATTCTCAAACTACATGTATACTCTCATCCTATCCACCATAACACATTATAAACTAGCTTTAAATTATTTTAAATTATTTTAATTTTTAATTTTTAAATAAAATTTAATTAAGTGTTCCCTACACCATGGTCTCCTCACTCCACGATCACACAAATGTGTCATACACATTTTTTTTATATAAACATCAAACTTTTATTTCATCCCATACATGTGGGATTTTTAATTTTTGGCTTTTTTAAACTTACCCGAAACACACCAATCGTTCACCATTTTGCATTGGAGCAGTTTCATGACCCTAACTTCGGGAGGTCATATCTCGAGATTTGGGGCACGAAATTAGGCCCGTGATACCTCGTTGGAAATCTGGGATTGAGGAGGAAACATTTATTCAACCAAATCTGATCATTATACCTTCCTAAGAATTAACAAAAAAACATAGTTGTGAATTTGCAACAATTGGGTTTACGAATGAGTTTTTGGAAGAGATTTCATTACCAGAATGACATACTATTAAAATTCAATTTCCAGAATATCTATTTCGAGAGAATATCATGGAAAGAAAAAAATGGAAGCTCAGATTCAATTTTTATTAATTAATTAAATTGATTTTCTTTTGGAGAGTTTGGTTTCGTATTATTTCTAGATTTGGGTTTGTTCTTCATTTTTAATTGTTTTAATTTATAATTTTGTTAATATTTTTTGCAGAGTTCGTTATAATCATAAGTTTGGAGAAACAAAGAAAAAAGGGAGATCCTCCAACTTTCAAATCAGATTCAAATATCTTCATTGAATTGTCAAGAAATAAATTTATGTTTCTAGAAAGGAACTGAATGCTTATATAAAATAAATTTGTATGAAGGAAGAGAGGATTAACATTTTAGGGATTTTTCTTGGTAGCAAGGTTGCATTCTTTGTAAAGCCCGTGTGACTGTTGTAAATATTCTTAGACAACAAGCATTAATTCATTGGATTCATTGCTCATTTCTCTTAGAGCCTTGTCCTTCTTTCAATTTTTCTATTTTAAGATTCTCATTATGCCATCTCTGTTCATTTTTCTCTTGCAGTAAGATTATTGTTAGGATTGGATGTGTAACAATTTGGTACAACCTCCACCATTGCAAACATAAAGGAAGCTTTTAGATCTCATATTTCCATATAAATGCTGTGAGATTTGATTGGACCTGAGTTTTACTGCTAAACCTTATGAATCAGAAAGGATTTATTTCCTTCTTTTCATATAATATTGATCATAACTCTAATATGTTTTTCCTGCATTCACCTTTTGATATGATGGATTCATCATTGGAAATTCCCATTAAATCATTTGTTCTTCATCTCATACATGTAGAGACTGCTTTTTCCCTCTGCAAGGTATGAGATTTCGTGTTATTCTTCCATTCTTCCACCTTCATTTATCGGCTTTTATGCTCTGACATATGAGACTCCATTCCTAATGGAATTAGTATTATGATTTGAAAATCTTACAACCCTTTATCTAGTCTAATGTCTTATATCCTTGAACCTATTTATCCTTTGTTTTATTCTCTTAAATTTGGCCATTGTATTTCATTATAAATTTGTTGCTTGGTGTGATTGAACAACCCATATTTTGAAGTCATATGAGGGAGCCCCGTTTGGCTGGAAGGGGTAGATTTCCAGTCAGAAGTTGGTTTAGGCATTTATATTTTACAGCCAAGAGAAATGTCTAGTAACAACATCCACAACGACTGGATTCTTTATTATGATTTCTGTAATTGTCTTAGGCTTTTGCATTGTGCTTACAAAGATACATCATGCTATCTTTTCTTTCAACTAGCCTAACCTCTCTGCAATGAAATACTTTCTCTCTCTCTCTGAACCATCTCCTTAACACTCAGACACAGACTCTTCTATTGAACAAAAGTCTACAAAACTCTCGACTCACTGGAATCAAAAGAGAGGAATACAAAAACCCAAGAACTCAAAACTGATGAACCCCTATTCTCCCAACCCATTACATAATTATACATGATTTGTAGGGATTAAAACCCTACTTTTCTGACCCAAAACCCTATTACCGTTCCTGAAAACTCAAGTTGACTCACTGATCTAGCTTGATTTTCCTTCTACATGCTTCTTTTGCGATCTCATTGTTATTCTTCCTACTTTTGCACGTCCTTCTATATTTAACACGTCAGACTTTCATCCTTCCTTTTCTCCCACTTTCTTCTTTTTCTTTATTCTTTGCTTTATTCCTTTACTTTATATGGTTCTGCTACGCACAATACTCCTGCTTGTGCCTCAACTATGTGATCTCGAACCTGGATGTGCCTCAACTGTGCACTCCACTCCTGCCTTGTCTTATTTATTCTTCTTTTTCACAAATCTTCCATACTTTAGGATTTTCATGAATATTATTTCACATTTCCTATCCAACAGGCCCCTAACATTGACCTGTGGCTCGTCCCGAGCCACTTAGGCCCATTTCTTTCTCCTCCATGCTTCGATGAACTTTTGGGAGGATTCCTTAGATTCTACAACTTCCGTTATTATTGTTTCCTCTATTTCCACAATCTCTGCTATACCTTGCACAATCAGGGTTGTAAACTTTTCTTCTGTTTCATGTGTTGATTGCTTCACCTTTCCTTGTGCAGTCGCTAGTTGTCCTATCTCCTTCAATGCTTCTTCTTACAATGGTCCTAAGCATTGTTGAAGGATCTTCTATTGATCCCTCATCTTTTCAACATGTATGACTACCTCAGTGACAAAATGGTTGCCATTCATTCCACTGGTGGAAGGGTGTTTATACTCTCTGACGCTTTCTGATCCTTTTCCTGTGCTTCCCTTAATTTTATGTCCATGAAATTCATCTCTGGATATTCGACCAGATCTATCCATATTTGTGCACTTTCCTCGTAGAGTTTTGTGCATTCTTCCTCCAACTTTTGGATGTTTTCTATGGTGGTCATCACCATTCTCTCTCCTCCTTCTCTTTCATCTAGTGGTTTCCCGATGTACTTTTCAACTGTAGGTCCTTAATTCTCGTGCGGAAGCATTTGATGACTTCACCAATTTCAAAACCTGCTCTACCATATTAGCCTCTACTAATATTGGTACTTCCATAATTTCCTTGCACAATTTATGGATGATCGCTTGTGTTTTATCCGTCGTTATCTCGGCTTCATCCTTTTTGTTTAAAGCTTTCATGGCCCTTTCCTTGGCCTCATTCTTTTACTTCCTCATTCCTTCCACTTTCCCTTCCACTTCGCTCTTCTGCTGTAGAGAATTTTCATACTTTTTCTGTAATTGATCCCTTTCATCCATTACTTTGGTAATTTCCTGGTGCGCTTCATCTCCTCGGATCATAATCTCATGAAAAATTCCTATTTG
>ML798957.1:246218-256493 GCA_009831015.1 Picea engelmannii
AGAAGTTCACAAACTCTTTTGAGGTGTATTCTCCTCCATTATCTGACCTGAGTATCTTGATATTTCTTTTAGAAATATTCTCTATCAAGGCTTTGAATTCCTTGAATTTACTGAACACTTCATCTTTTGATTTCAAAAAGTAAACCCAAGTCTTACGAGAATAATCATCAATAAAAGATACATAGTATACATACCCACTGATGGAGGATGATGGAATTGGGCCACATACATTTGAATGAATGAGTTCTAAGACTCCTTCTGCTTTGTTTTCTCTCTCCAGAAAGGGTTTCTTGATGTTCTTCCCTTGTGCACATCCATTGCACATGCCTTCATGGTCAACTTTGAGTTTTGGTAGACCTGTGACTGCTTTGCATACGTACGGTAATGCCTTGTAGTTGACGTGGGATAATATTCTATGCCAAAGTTCACATGGATTCTCAATGGCGCGGGTCATGGATGCGTCTAAGTGACCCTTTAGCTTATACAAGCCACCTTCTTCTTTTCCAATGACGATTGCTTCTTTCATGGTTTCTCCTTTAGCCCACGTAAGGACTTCTCCATCTATAAAGGAAACTATGAACCCTTTATTTTCTAAAGATGATATGGAGAGTATGTTCTTTGTCAAACCTGGTACATAGAGTACGTCCTTCATCTTCATTTAATTCCCTGAGTTAAGTTTGTAGTTTGATTCTCCCACTCCCTTGATGGGATATTGGTAATCATCTCCAAGTGTAACTTTATGAGAAAACTTCTTTTCTAAAATGCAAGAGAGAATATCTCTTTGACATGTCATGTGCTTGGAAGCACCACTATCAATGAGCCAAGTGTCCTCTCCAGCTGTTACCGATCCTAAGAGGGCTGATATTAAGACATATTCTTTAATTTGTTCTCTTAACATCTTTGCGGGTGGATCTTCATCTTCAATTGCATGGGCATGGTGCGTCTTATTTTTCCTCTTGTATTCTTCTCATCTAGCTGGACAATGTCTCGCAATATGTCCCATCTTGTCACAATGGTAGCATTGGATAGATGAGTAATCTCTTTCCTTTCGTTCTCCTTTCTTTTGGAATCTCTTTGGTTGAGATTCTTTATGAATGAATTTGTTTTGGGGGTGAGACTCTTTATGAGTTTCTTTCTGGAAGTAAGACTTGTTTCTTCCTCCTTTAGTGCGAGTAGCTAGGGATTGATCTTCATCTCTTGATAGTAAAGCCTCTCGGTTAGCTACTCTTGATTCTTCTTGAATGCATTCTTCCCATAGACCGTCAAATTTTAGTTTCTCCGTTCTGGCACATATCGTTTGGATGAATGCATCCCACGGTCTTGTGAGAGCATTAAGGGTATCCCCAATTGCTTCTATTTGTTCTTTGAATTCTGATATTCTGGAGAAATATTCTTGGATTTATTCTCCTCTCTGCATCCTTGTATTCTTGAGCTGAGTTCTTAGATTCATCTTCCAGTTTATGTTATCCTTCATATAGTCTATTTAGGGCATCAAACATTTCTTTCAGAGTCTTCTTTGATGACACATAAGGAATCAGGTGATCTTTGATTGAATCTTGCTAGGTCATTCTCTTCAAGAATGAGACTAATCATATACTTCCAGGCATGAAAGTTTTCCACACCTTCCATCTTGTCAACAAGCTTAGTGCTTGCAAACATCTTTTACTTGGAGCTAGGAAAATGTCCAAAAATGAAAATGCTCAAAATTAAATTCTGAACTTACTAGGAGGTGCGCTTGGATGAGGCGAGTAGCCTGGTGTGTTTGGATCTTGGAAAATCCAAATTTTACCCCTCCAAACTTGATCTGTGGATTCTTGGACTGGTGCTTCTGGTTTTCTGGTACTTCTGGTACTCTGGTACTGGTATTTCTAGTGCTCTAGTTTTTGGGTACTTTGTGAAAACTAGGGTTTCACTTTCTGGGAGATCTAGCCACTGGAAAGTTGTGCCAAGGATGCCAAAGTGATCCTTGAGGAGGGGCGCACTTTTCTAGATGGTTTTGGGGATGGAATACTTTATCAACAAAAATCCCTAATTTGCATGTACGACAACGATTACTTTTTTCACTTTCTCTTGTGAAAGATGCTCTTTTCAACTTAGCTTTGATACCATGTTAAGGTTTAAGCTATTATTAGAGTTCTTTGCATTTCACTAGATAATAATATCATAGATAGGATCACTGAGAAATACACAATCACAAGAGACACATCATTTATCCTGTAAAACCCTCATGGGGGAGAAAACCCATCAAAACTTCCTTATTATAGATAGCCAATACAATGCTAAGAGATAACTCAAACAAATACATAAATTCCTCTCCCAAGAATGTGCCTCTCTCTCTCTCTCTCTCTCTCTCTTCTCCAGTTGCAGCGTCGAACTTGTCTCTCGATGAACAAGTGAGTGTGTGTCTAAGTGAGGCACTAGCCTCCTTATTTATACAATTTTGGCATGTGTGGAGGTGTCTTTTCACTGGTAGGGCCGACTTCTTCTTCTGGGTGGTTATAACCACCTTTCATATGTATTATGGGGCCGACTTCTTCTTTTGGGTGGTTATAACCACCTTTAATATATATTCTGGGGCCGAATTCTTATTCTACCTATTACAATTATGTTTTGACCAATCCACAAAAGGGGATTTGGTTATTTACAATACTCGACATGATCAATCCACAAAAGTGGATTTATCTAATGAATAATACATCAATAATAATTAGAATACTCTTTGCAGTTACATTATTTCAACACATCTAATCCTTTATAAAGAATAGTATTCATGTTCATGGGGTGCTTGAGGAAGTGTTAACTGACACTTCTCAATCATAGTATTTTCATCATGGGGAAACATAGGAAAGGGTCAACCAACCTTTCCTTAATCATATTTATCTCATTGAGGTAGAACACAAGGAAGGGTTAGTCGACCCTCCCTCATGAATGGTATTACAATTTTATAGGATACCATGGAAGTGCCAACCAACCTTTATAAATCATAGTATTCACGTCAAGGGTAACCCATGGAAGGGTCAACCAACCCTTCCTTGAGCATAATATATTTTGTTTTCAAGAAGCATGGGGAATGTTCGATCGAACCTCCCTCAAGCATAGTATTATCATCGAAGGAACCAGGACAAGGGTTCATTGACCCTTCCTTGAGCATAGTATTCACATTGATGGGGATATTAGAGAAGAGTTTTCCAACCCTTTTTGAAGCACAATATTCACGTTGATAGGGAACCCAAGGAAAGGTCAACCAACCCTTTCTTGATCATAGTATTTTCTTTATAAAGGAGCACTTGGAAGGGATATCCAACCCTCTCTCAAGAACAATACTATTATCTTCAACAAGATGGTCAGTGAATATTCAACAGTGAATATTCTGTCGACCCTTCCTCAAGCATATACTCTCATTTAGGGAGTGCTAGGAGAAAGTTCAATCGACCCTTTTTGAATCATAATATTCACGTAAGTTTATCCTTCTTCAAGAATACTGTTGTCTTCAATTTGAAGGTCGAAAAAGGGTCATCTGATCCTTCCTCAAATATAGTATTCTTGTCAAGGGGGAGCACAATGAAGGGTCAATCAACCCATCTTCCAACACAGTATTTTTCATAGAAGGGAAGCTTGGGGAAAGGTTGATTGACCCTTCCTCGAGCATAGTATTTTCATTACATAGTAACACAAGGAATAGTAATTGATCCTTCCTCATTCATATTATTCTTCTCAAGGGGTATCCCAGGTAAGTTTAAACCAAGAAAAACATGTCAAACAACATAACTATCTCAAATTTTTTATTTTAAACTCAATCAATTGAGACAACCTCTCAAAACTTAGTAGACTAGTAGAACAATGGATCAACAAGAAAAAATAAGAGAATTGTGTTTCTATATAGTTAATGATATACATCTATAGGAAGTCTAAAAGAACCTATTCAAATGTTTCCATGACCAATCATTAATCCAACCACACTCAACCCTAGTAGTTTTCACTAGGCCAATACTTTGTCTCTCGCACCTTTTCTACAAATACCTATAAAAAGTATTACTATCATTCCATGAATGTCAATTCCTGAACATGTTCCTCCAATCTCTACAATGAGGATTTTGATATGGTACAAAAATTTATTCATGTTGAACTAAATGTGAAAACTTATATTCTTGATCAACCAAAGGAGAAAGGTAGCTCTAAAAATCAACAAACACAATTTTCAATTTTGGCATATCATTTTCAACCAAATCTTCAATAGACTCAACAAAATCATCAGTAATTTGTTGCTCTTCTTGGAACTCAATCAAATGAATTTCAATTGCAACAAATAAAACAATAGTCCATGTAAATCCAATTTTATTCATCAATGAAGTCCCATCATATCCAAGGCATACTCTATCCAATTTGATAATAAAAACAATTTGAACAACAATACTCTATCCAACCTCCCCAATTCCACCACTGGTATATCTCATCTTATTCAATAGTCACGACCCAATACTTGTAGTATGTTTTTCAAACTATGCAAAAAAAGAAACAATAGTTTCTAATAAGGCATGAGAAGAGGCCACACCATCAACACCATCCTTCTTATAATCAACAATGCTTCTAGAAATATCATCATGTGCATCATCATGAGAATCTACAGAAGAATTATCATAATACGGGTTTCAAACATACTATCAACCTCCTCAACATTTGAATCCTTCACAATATTTTACAGTCAACTAACTCTTAGTTTAAGACCCATTTTGCAATTCTGCAATCCCTAAATAGTCTCATATTTTTCAACCATCTTCAACAACAAAATATGATAATATTTCTTTAAATCTTGTTATTCATCAAACAATCAGACATTGTCTACCTAGAGGGCAACAACTTCCTCATGAAACTCATCAATAAATACCTACAAGAAGCTAGACTCACTCTCGAGTTGGGTATTGGATTTATCCAACCCATTAATCTTCTCCTTCAATCCTCCATTATCCTTCCACCACTGAGAAACAATAGTTTGTAAGGAAACAATTTATGTATAATGGTGATCATGGTATCCCTTCAATATCTTCAGAAACAAATCAAAGGCACCCATATTTAAATAGGCTTTAAAGTTTTGTAAGTCCACTCTCACAGTTTGTTGGTCAATATTTGACTACGTCAAAAATACACACTCCAATGTGTGGTTGATAAACTCAATACAAAATTAATATACCAACAAAATAATAAAAACCCCAAGGATATAGTCCCCTAGTATTTAATTTAAATAATGACAAGAAACACAACAACAACGACATACTACCTCCAAAGCTTATATAACCAAACAATAGCAATATTTACTTCCAAAGTGATAATGCAACAAAGAGGTTATAGAAATCGGGTCTATTCTTCTACAATAGTGGAATTAACAATTAGTTGAGAAAAAAAATCATACCAATAACAATCATTGTCTTCAATTCTTCAAATACCCAAAACAAAAATATATCTTCTCCAATGCTATGAAAAACATCCATATTTTCTGTCAAAAATCCTTGAGGAGATCAAACTCTATCTATATTCTAAAATAATAGAATTCAATAATAAAAATGACCTAAATTCACTAGGGGTATAACCTCTACACTCTATAAGGAAGCTAATACTCAACTACTTTTCCAACAATCACTTTCAATGAATCATTCACCCAATTGACATGTTAGTCCAGTCTTGTCATAACTCTATGATGAAAATGTTGCTTCAAACATGGTTCACACACTTGTAACACCAAGGATATATCTTCCAATCAACCAATAATTTATTCTATTCAATCACTTCTCCTCCTTTCACACATTATTTAGTCAACCATGACCATAGATCAGATCAATGGATCCAAATTTCATTATTTCATAAATCCATATCTTTTCTACAAGCAATGTCACTGAGGGAAATGAAGTTTCATTCAACCCTTCCTTGAGCATAGTATTGACATCATGGAGGATCCTAGGAAGGATCATCTAACCCTTTATAAAGCATAGTATTCACATTCATGGGGTTTTTGAGGAAGTTTAAACCAACCCTTTTCTCAATCATAATATTTTCATCATGGGGCATCACAATAAAGGGTTAGCCAACCCTTCATCAATCGTACTTATCTCAATGAGGTAGAGTGTGGGGAAGAGTTGGTCGACCCTTCTTTTTGCATGATATTAGTATTTTAGAGGATCCCATGGAAGTGTCAGCCAACCTTTATAAAGTGTAGTATTTGCATTGAGGGAAAGCCAACGAAGGATCAACAAACTCTTCCTTGAGGATATCATTTGTTTTTTGTCAAGGAACATGGGGAATTTTTGGATGACCCTTCCTCAATAATATTGTTATCATCAGGGGTGAACAAGGGGAATTTTCAAATGATCCTTCCTCAAGTATAGTATTCACATTGATGGGGACCCAAAAGAAGGGTTAGGGAACCCTTTTTTAAGCATATTATTTACAATGATGGGAATCCTAAGGAAGGGTCGAATAACCATTTTTTTATCACATTATTTTCATCGTGAAGGAACACTTAGAAGGTTTATATAACCCTTTCTCAAGCATAGTATTATTTTCATCAATGAGGTTCTCAATGAAGATTCAATCGACCCTTCCTCAAGCATATTAATGCTGTTTAGGGAGAGCTAGGGGAAAGGTTATCCAACCCCTTCTAAATCGTAATATTCACATAAGTCTATCTTTATTCAAATATAATATTGTATTCAAGTGGAAGGTTGACACAGTGTCATTCAATCCTTTCTCAAGCATAATATTCTTGTCAAGGGGGAATGTCGTGAAAGGTCGATCAACCCTTCTTCCAAAATATTATTTTTCATAGAGGGGAAGCTTGGGTAAAGGTTGAATGACACTTSCTCGAGCATAATATTTTCATAACATAGTAACATGAGTAATTTTCTATTGAACATTCCTCATGTACAATATTATTCTTGAGGGGTATCCCATGTAAGTTTCAGTAGAGAAAAACAATCCAAACAACATAATTATCTTAACATCTTCAATTGAAACTCAATTGACTCATACACCCTCTCGAAACTTAGTTGAACAACAGAACAATAGATCAACAAGAAAAAATTAAGAGAATCGTACTGCTATAAGTCAATGATATACATCTACATGAAGTCTACAAGAACCTATTCAAATATTTCCATGACCAATCATCAATTCAACCACACTCAACCTTGGTAGTTTTCACTTGGCCAATATTTTTTCTCTCACACCTCTTCTGCAAAGAACTATAAGAAGTACACATATCATTCCATGAATTCCAATTCTTTTACATATTCCTTCGATCTCTATAATGATGAGTGTTGGGTGCAGGCCTATTTTTAGAAGGAAATCTATTTTGGGAAAGACCTATTTTTGGAAAGGAAGACCTAATGTTGGAGCACGCACAACAAGTGACAAGAAAGCAACATGCATAAAAACAAGGAGAAGGAGCATGCAAAAGGAAAATAAACGTGGTGCATAGGCAGGAAAGCCTAACCATGATAGGGTTAGGGTTTTTGACAAAGATTGTAACAACTATAAGCCATAAATAATATAGATAAGGACCTAGGTGGTCTAGGAAAGTTATAGAGAGATAGATATATAGATGTATGTGGAAGTATGTGTGTGGGAGACAAAGGTTATGTTTGTAGAGGAAAAGAGAGTTGATTATTTTGATTCTATGGGTTGTTGAGTGTAATAAGTCTTGCATAAGAATTGAATAAGCTATTTTTTTAGGGTTAGGTCACAGGATGTGGAGCATGGTGTGATCTAGTCTACCTCACAGAGGGTTCTTACCCAAATCTTGATTGTATTATTGAATATGTAATGCACGCAACGCAAGATTTTGCAACAAATTAAATAAAATAGTAGAGAAGCCAAATGTTTGTGGATGTAGCCCCAGGAGGGGGTGAACCATGATAAAATTTGTGTTATGTGTGATTTCTAATGAATGTTTACTTTATGTTGATCATTATCTTATGAATGAATGGTTAAACTACAAATATCAACATGCATGCATAGGTTTAAAGATGAATAAATCAGAGAAGTACTTGAATAATTAACAAGGATAATGTATAAGGAAGAAAGAACACAATTACAGATCCCCACTCATTCCTAGACTGAAAATGCTTGAGTATTGCAGTCACCCACAAAATCTATCTTGGGTGAGACTGTGCTATGCACCTTGTGCGCAACGTTGCCTTCTAGTTTACTAGGAGGGCCAATAGTTTTTGAGGGTTTTTTTGGAAACCTGTTGAGATTCGAACCTGGTTCAACCCAAGAAGAAGTGAAAGAGAAACAACCAACAAATGGTTACGTTGCCGGCTAGAACTGCACAGGATTGAGTGGACGGGATCCATGGAAGAAACACGCAGAGACTGAAAGTATAGAAGGGAATGTTCAGGCCATGTAATCCAACAAAGGAGAAGATTGAAATATGGTTGAAAACAAAGGAACTTGAGTTTGCGCAGAAGGAAAAAAAAAACCTAATTTAACACTGCACAAATATCTCGACAAATATGTGTTTAGCGACTTGCATGAGATATTCTTCTGTGATTTCCCACATTTTTTGCAGTAGTGGTTATTGAGATTAAAGGAAAACCACCCTACAAACTGAATCAGACAGTTGGAGTGGAATCCAGTGGAAATCGTGCAGTTAAAACAAGTTAATAACAAATTTACGCGCGAAGTAGTTTTCTGGTTAGACAATATCGTTGAAGGGTTTATCACCGAATTTGCAGTAGATACCGCGAAATCCTACACCTCAGCAGATACATATTTTCTAAAGGGACCCAGAGGTAGGTACATCTGATCGATGTATACTTCAATCAAGATTTTATTGTATGACAATGGTGTGATTACCATGGAATTAGACAAGTAAACTTCTCTGCATGCATGGGGGAAGGGGGGAAGCACTGACATGAGGTTGAGATATGGAAAATGAGATGGATAAAGGAAAGAAGAAGGAGGCCATGGAATTAATCATGTTGGAAGAAGAAAAGATAAAGAAAATAATGGTAGAAGCTGAAAATACGCGCAACAAAAGACCCTACAAATATAAAATGAATAACAAGAACAGAGCCATAGCTGATAGAAAGGGATTAGCAAGCAGTGAAGAAGAGGTAGAGGATCTCCGGGCTATGGAGTAGATTGAGGAAATCTTGCATGCAACATATGAAAGGAAAGAAGGAGGTCCAAGGTCAAGGAAAGAAGGTAGAACAACAATCCAGATCATTGTCAGTGTGGAACCTACAACCCCATGTGAGACTAATACACCAGAAAGAACAATAGCATTTAGAAAATTGAATTTTAGTGGAAGAAAAAAAACAGGACATGCATCCAATCAATGAGCATCAATTGGGGGAGCCAATTCAGGAAGTAACATTCAATTATCTACACCATGCGGAGGCATTAGTTCAACATAATTCAAAATGGCAAGACATGATCCCATGATTAGATTACTAGAATTTTGGGGAGAGACATTAGAGGACACTAAAAAGAACTTATTCATCTATGAGAAGATCTGAGAAGCAAATCATATCACAGATGAGGATTAAAAACTTGCGTAGTTATAAATCACACTAAGAGACTGCGCACTAGACCGGTATGTGATCCTAGATGTAAACAGTCCATAGGGAATACCAAAGACTGTTGCATATGCGAAAAAAATATTGGTAAAAAAAATTCAGAAGCCTAACTCAAAAGACTAGTACATGAATGAAATGATTGAAATCAAGTAGAAACCAGGTGATTCTGTGTGGGATATTAATCATAGGTTCAAACAACTGAAGGTTAAGTTGAAATATGCGATTACTGACATGCAACATAGGCACTTATTTGTGAACTCGTTGTTATCACATTTGAAATACCCCTTAATATAATAGAATTTCTAAACTCAAGTAGAGGCTCTACAGGAACCCTTACAACTGGGAGAGAACCAGTATCAGGAGACAAATCCAACAATAGAGGAGCTGAAGGAGTATTTGAAGAATATAACATTTCAACTTAAACAGAATAAGGGTAAAGAGAAACGATAAGATGTTTGGTGTACCCTATGTTGAAATAATGTAACTGCGAAGAGCATTCTTATTATTTTTTATTATTGGATTAAATCCCCATTGAGGATTAATCATGTCATTATTATTATTATTGTTATTTGATTAATCCCCATTGAGGATTAATCATGTCGGTAATTGTATAAGGACCAAATCCCCTTTTGCGAATTGGTCATTGGACAATTACAAAGTGCAGAATAAGAAGTCGGCCCCAACAGTTATTATGGAAGACCCA
>ML798957.1:295055-316356 GCA_009831015.1 Picea engelmannii
TGTGATCATGTCAGGATTTCGCATTTCACGACTTTGCCTCTTATGGAGTCCCTTTGACACTTAGTCGAATTCCAATTCTGTGCACTCCTTGCAGCAGATTCCTACGCAAGACTTGGTTCTTGTGGATGACTGCACATGCCTTGTAGTAGTCTCTTTGCACTCTTTGAAAAAGGAAAGTCTCTTGCTATATCTTCTAAGATTCAAAATTGAAACAGATCCCGTCACACACTCCTTGCGTTCTGTGTGCACACCTTGCACTCACTCAATAGAAGAGAAACAATTGAAACTCATACTAACATTAACAGTTTCATCCATTCATAATGAAATTCATTCATTTATGAAAACACAATAACAGAGAATCACAAACAGTAACAACATCACACATTTGGATCAATTTTCCTCTATTATATTCATTCAGAAAATAAAAATGGCTACAGCTATTCTCAAACAACAAATAAAACTCAAAAAATCATACTAACTCGCAACAGCCTTATTTGGGCGTAAAAAACCTCTATTTATCTCAGAGGGTCCTTAGGGTTCCCCCGATTACGCGTCTACTCAAAATGAAAACCTAACTATTATCTAAGTTCAGTTACATTCAAGACTTGGAGTGAAACTCCCTGATCGTTCATTATCATTTCACCTCCAAGCGTTTGATCTTCTTTTGTTATTCATAAGCTCCCCAAAGGATTCACAATATCTCTTAGCATTTGAGATTATGAAATGATTCCTGAGCGTTGAGATTTCCTGCCACGTGTGCTCGCTGACGATATTGATGATGCTCCTACATCATACTCCCCCTGGACAAAAATTCACGGACTCCTGTCCATGAGCTCCTGCACCAACTTTCCATGCTTCTGGATATCAACTTCATTCTTCCAACTGACATCTTCTTTTGGGCATCCCTTCCATCTGACCAGATATTCAAAATAATTCTTCCTCCTGGTCTTTTTTCCAATTCTCTGGTCAATGATCTTCTCCATCTGTGGTTTTTCTTCTATAGGCATTTGTTTCTCCCACTGAATCTTATCTTGATCTTCTAATCCCTCTGTTTCATCTTTCCTATAAGGATACAGGTCTGAAATGTTGAATATGGGTGATATGCCCACATCATCTGGCAACTCAATCTCATAGGTGTTTGCATCAAACTTCCTCAAGATCTTACATGGTCCTATATTCTTCATTTTTAACTTGATATATGTCCCCCTAAGGAACCTTTCTTTCTTGAGATGTGCCAGAACCTGATCTCCCACCTCAAATTGAATTTCTCTGTGATGTTGATCAACTCTGCACTTATACTCTTCACTAGAGTTCTGTAATTGTCCTCTGATCTGGCTATGGAGCTTCTGCATTTCAACAACACAATATTATTCTCCAGCGCTTCTGATCTCACTCTGTCCCAAGTATCTCAACTCAGATACTCCCCTAGGTTGCATTCCATACAATATCTTGAATGGGATTTTTCCAGTGCTTCTGTTTAGCAATTTGTTGTATGCAAATTCTACTTGTGGCAGAATCTGATCCCACTAGTTATGATGCTCAGTGACCAGACTCCTCAACAAGTTTCCCAAACTTTTGTTTACCACCTCAGTCTGTCCATCTGTCTGAGGATGATAAGTTGAGCTGAAGGATAGATATGTCCCCAAATTCTTCCATAGTGTTCTCCAAAAATGACCAACAAATTTTGTGTCTCTGTCCGCGACGATGCTTATGGGTAGGCCGTGAAGTCTCACAACTTCCTTGAAAAATCGATTTACAATATGTGTTGCATCACTGGTCTTCTGGAATGGGATAAAGTGTGCCATATTTGAAAATATATCCACCACCACAAATATGGAATCACATCCTCTTTGCGTTCTTGGTAGTCCTAACATAAAATCCATGCTTATCGCATCCAAAGGCTTCTCTGGTATAGGCAATGGTTGATACAATCTAGTGTTTTGTCGTTTACCTTTTGCATGTTGGCAGATTCTACATCTATTCACAAATTTCATCACTTTTGTCCTCATACCTAGCCAATAGTATGAACTACTCAACTGTGTGAATGGTTTATCATGGTCAAAATGTCTAGCCAATCCTCCACTATGCTTCTCCTTCAAAAGGTTGTTCCTCATTGAACATTTTGGTATGCATAACTGATTTCCCTTGAACATCAATCCCTCTTGAATTATATACTCTGCCCACTAGCTCCTATCTCTCAACAAAGGATTCACGCATGCTTTGTATGCCTCCTTGAAATACAGATCATCACGGTACATTTCCTTAAGGTTTTCAAACCCCAAGGTCTTCACCTGAAATTCCTGCAGAATCAAACATCTCCTACTCAATGCATCAACAACTTTGTTAGCATTCCCAACAATATGTTTTATGACAAAAGTAAAATTCTGCATAAACTCAATCCACTTTGCATGCTTCTGATTCGATTTTTTCTATCTGGTTATGAATTGTAAAGCTTGGTTATCGCTATACAAGACAAATTCATGTGGGACAAGGTAATGTCTCCATTTCTTCAAGGCTTGAATTATGGCATAAAATTCCTTATCATATATGGAGTATTTTCTCTTAGTCTCATTCATCTTCTCACTGAAATAGGCAAACAGTCTATTATCCTGGCTCAAAACTGCTCCAATTGCAACTCCACTTGCATCGCATCTCACCTGAAATGTCTTTTCAAAATTTGGCAAAACTAGAATTGGTCATTCTGTTATCTTCTCCTTCAGTATGTTGAAGCTCCTCTCGGCCTCCTCTGTCCATTTAAAATACTTGTGCTTCTTCTTCACTGTATCCATCATTGGTGCAAAAATTCCACTGAAATCTTTGATGAACTTCCTATAGAAATTTTCTAATCCATGAAATCTTATTACCTCAAACATGCTTCTTGGTGATGGCTATTCTTTGATTTCTTTCACCTTCTTTGGATCCATCTTCAGTTCATTTGAAGAGATCACAAAACCCAAGTAAATGAGTTATGTCTTCATAAGAGAGGACTTATTCAGATTTATCAACATCTTCTCCTGTTGTAGTCTCCTCATCACTAGTGCCAGGTGTCTCAAATGCTCCTCTTTAGTCTTGCTAAAGGTCAATATATCATTTAGATATACAACCACAAACTTGCCAATGAAATATTTCAATATTTCATTCATCAACCTCATAAAAGTACTTGAGGCATTTGTTAAGCCAAATGGCATAACAAGCCATTCATACAAACCTTCATTTGTCTTAAAGGTTGTCTTCCATTTATCCCTTTCTCTCATTCTTATCTGGTGATATCCACTTTTCAAATCTATCTTAGAAAAGAAGTTTGCTCCACTTATACAGTCCATTAAATCATCCATTCTTGGCAAAGGAAATCTATACCTGATGGTGATTTTGTTAATGGCTCTTGAGTCTGCACACATTCTCTATTCTCCATCCTTCTTTGGGCTCAACACAGTTGGTACTGAACATGGACTCAAGCTCTCTCCGACCAACCCCTTGTCTAACAAATAATGGACTTGATTCTTTACCTCCTCATTCTCTCGAGGTGTTATTCTGTACGTTTCTTTGTTTGGAAGACTTGATCCTAGTATCAAATCAATATGATGGTTAATACTTCTTATGGGTGGCAATGAGTTAGGCAGCTCATCCACCACTATGTCAGCACAATTATCCAACAATTCCTGAATTTCTTCAGGAAAATAATCCATCGAAGTACTTGCAAGTAAAACTCTAGGTTTCCTCACCACAACAAACTTCATCTCCTGTCCTTTGTTGAATTCTTTCAGGAGTTCCTTCCCGCTCATGAGAAGTATGCTTGTGATGGCTTCTTCTCTCACTTTCTTCTCCTCTATTGGCAGCAACATGTGTGTCCTACCATTCTTCTCCAAGGTGTATGTATTATTCCTCCCATCATAAATGACATTCCTGTCAAATTGCCATGGTCTTCCCAACAAAATATGGCATACATCCATGGGAATTACATCACATAGAATTTCATCTCTATATCCTGCTATCTTAAATTCAACAAGACATTGTTTAGTAACCATTACTTGGTGTCCTTTCTGCAACCATGAGACTTTGTATGGTTTCGGGTGTGAAGTTGTCTCCAACTCCAATTTATCCACCATCTTTGTGGATACTAAGTTGTCAGTACTCCCACTGTCAATTATCACCTTGCAGACTATGTCCTTAGTCTTGCAAGTTGTCCTGAAGAGATTGTTCCTCTGCAACAGTTTTTCAACTTCTGCCTCTGGTTTTAAGAGAAATTTTATCAACATCAGATATGTTCCATCCTCTACTCCTTCTTCTTCAACATTTCTTCTCTCTGCTTCCGAAATGTGAGCTTGACCTTCTCCTTCTTTCTTTCTCTTGGGACATTCCCAAGACTTATGTCCTTCCTTTCCACAGGTGTAACATCTCACTTCTCCTCCTCTACCTCTTCCTCTTCTTCTGGAAGAACTTCTTCCACCATCATGTCTTCCTTGGGAACTTCCTCCTCTTTCTGAGTGACTATGTGGTTTCTCAGTCTCATCTTTGGATTTTTTTTCCTTGTCATGGGCAACTCCCTTGCCTTTGTTTGGGACTGGACTTCTACCTCTACCTCATTGGATTTTTTTCTGGCCAACGTCTCCTCTTCTTTCAGTGTGAACTGATAAGCATCCTCCACATTCCTTATTGACATCATGTTGATCTCATCCTGGATTTCATACCTCAGGCCATTTATATACCTAGCAACTTTGTCTTCATCCTTATCTCTTTGTTCAGTTCTGATGTTCATCTTGTAGAACTCCTCTGTGTACTCTTTCACTGTCATACCCTTCTGTCTTAGGTTCTGCAATTTCCTGAATAGATTGATCTGGTAATATTTGGGCATAAATTTAGCCTTCATATTGGCTACCATTTTGTCCCAATTACTTATCTTCTATTTTCCCTTGCTTCTCCTCTCAGTCTACAGTTCATCCCACCACAGTGCTACATGTCCCTTGATTCTGGTGACAACATGTCTCACCCTCTTCTCCTCATCGACGTCTTCATAGTCAAAATATTTATCCATGGATCTTATCCAATCCAACAACTCTTCAACATCCAAATTGCCTTTGTACATTGGGACCTCTATTTTGGCTCTAGCTCCCAATCTGACAATTGCTCTCAACAAGCGTTCTTCAACAAAATTCTCTCCTGCAGATTCTTAGACTTCTACTTCTTTGCTCTCTGCATCACTGATGTCTCCAGTGTCAGGTGCTCTTCTTTGCGCTGCCTCCATCGCCTCTAGCCTTGGACAAAGTTCTCACATTTCCCTTTCTACAAATTGATTGGCTAAAGGTTGTTCCACTCATCTCCTCGGTGGCATTGCGTCTATTGTCTCTCACACACAGAGTGTGGCTTCAAGTTCTTTCACCTCCTTTATCTCCTTCACCTGAAATATACAGATGAAAATCTGCTCTGATACCACTTAATGTAGTGCCCCCACCTCAGCAGGGTCTGTTGACCTCCCAGTCTCTGGATCTTCTCAATCTTCGAGCTGGAGCATCTCTTCGATTCCTCACTAGAATATTCAAGAAATGTCTGCATGTCCTTTTCAAGAAACTTCGTACTGTGAATAAGAACCAGGTGCAAGATTCTCTCACGCGACCACTGGCTGTGACCATGAGCCTAATCCAAAAGGCATTTAATGATTTCTCATGTCGGGTCTTTGCATGTGAATCACCCTGATTCTCCCAACCTCCAAAACCCTGACAGGAGTTTAGTATGTACTAGCTCCTCCCCTATCTTCCTTCAATGTGACCATGGGCGGTGACCATGTTCTTGAATAAAAGGTGCCTCGTGATTTCGGGTTTCGTGACTCTAGGGGTCTCCCTACCTCCGTTCTCCCAACAACCGAAATCGTGATGGAATTAGATCAATGGCCTAGATTCTTCCTTTGATCAACGGTTGTGATCAAGTCACAATTTCACATTTCGTGACTTTGGGGGTCTCCTTACCTCCGTTATCTCGATATTCGAAACTGCGATGGCTCTAGATCAACGGTCCAGATCTTCTCTTCGATCAACGAATGTGATCATGTTGGGATTTTTTGTTTTGCGACTTTGGGGGTCTCCCTACCTCCATTCTCCCAATAGTCGAAACCGCGATGGCACTAGATCAATGGTCCAGATATTCTCCTCGATCAACGACTGTGATCATGTTAGGATTTCATGTTTTGCGACTTTTCGTCTTATGGAGTCCCTTCGACACTTAGTCGAATTCCAAATGTGTGCACTCCTTGTAGCAGATTCCTACGCAAGACTTGGTTCTTGCGGATGACTATGCACGCCTTGTAGCAGTCGCTTTTCACTCCTTGCAAAGGGAAAGTCTCGTTCTATCTCTTCTGAGCTTTAGAATCGAAACAGATCCCATCACACACTCCTCATGTTCTGTGTGCACACCTTGCACTCACTCAACATAAGAGAAACAATTGAAACTCATACTAACATTCACAGTTTCATCCATTCATAACGAAATTCATTCATTTATGAAAACACAATAACAGAGAATCACAAACAGTAACAACATCACGCATTTGGATCAATTTCCTCTGTTATATTCATTCAGAAGATAAAAATGGCTACAACTATTCTCAAACAACAAATAAAACTCAAAAACTCATAGTAACTCGCAGCAGCCTTATTTGGGCATACAAAACCTCTATTTATCTTATAGGGTCCTTAGGATCCCCCCTGACTACTCGTCTACTCAAAACAAAAACCTAACTGCTACCTAAGTTCAGTTACATTCAAGACTCAAAGTGAAAATCCCTGATCGCTCATGATCATTTCACCTCCAAGTGTTTGATCTTCTTTTGTTCTTCATCAACTCCCCAAAGGATTCGCAGTAACTCCCAGCATTTGAGATTCTGAAATGATTCTCGAGCATTGATATTTCCTGCCACGCGTGCTCGCTAATGATGTTGACGATGCTTCTGCATTAGAAGGCTTCTTGGACGGACATATGAAAGGATTCTTATAGAATAAGACATCAATGAGCTTGTGAAGATGGAAAAATGGCTAAGTACCAAGACTCTAGGTGTGAAGAGTATGGCAGTGAAGAGATGTGACTTACATCCATGGTGAATCCATCAATGATGGAGATATAATAAAGAGATGCTTGGATGGTTGTTGAGTGTTTATACTGTGTTGAAATCATTATCGAATAATTTTTCAGTGTTATTCCACCATAACTTCCAGCGCAAAGCTCGGATTAAAGTGAACGAATAGTCATTGGGGAAGGTCATGAGGAGTAGAAGAAATATGTCAACATGAAATTTTTGATTGAGCATTATATCTTCTTAAAAAATGATAGAAGTGAATTATGTAGTAGAAAAAGAGTGTAAATTTCAACTTGTAATTGTTTTAAATTTCACTCAGAACTCAGATTAAGGTAGGAGGACATTCCTTGGAATTTTTTTTCGGAAAAGAATGCATTTAAGGAATAATATTCTATAATAATGTGTTAATATTCTTCATGATTTGAAATGAAGCATAGCTTGTAATATAATTAATAGATATTTTGAAATATGCTTAATTCTAATAGCAATTATTGCGTGCACATTCTTGCAGAATTAGAGATATAGAAAAGTAGACTTTAGTCCCTACATGAGAACTAGAGACATGGAGGATGCTCAAGGGTTTTACATCCATGAATAAGAAATTGGAGGTTTTCATACCAGCATGGGTAATGTCGAGATTGATTCTAATGGGAGAAGAAACAAGCAAGAGCCTGTAACTATGAGTATCCTGCAAAAAGAAGTGCAGAGCTATAGGGACGATAATGAAATAATCGTGAAGGCTTGGGAGAGATACTTCAAAGTTTGAATATGTCACATAAGAAAGTTAACAAGGATTCTGACACCAAGCAAGAAGTTAGTGCTAGACAATTATCAACATCAAGAACCCATAGAAAGAGGGATGATCATGGAAATGACAGGCAATCAAGAAGCATGAGCAAACACCTTCATTCTCCAAGGAAATCCACTAGAATAACTCATGCAAGTTCAAGTCCAAGGAGTAGTCCAAGTGTGTCTCATGTTCAGAGGCAAAGAAGAAGGCCTGAGGCAGATATCCTTCAGGGTGAACTCAGGAATATCAAGCCACCTACTTTCAATGTAGAACACCGAAAGGGTGAAGAGGTCGAGGCTTGGTTGTTGGAAATGAAGAAATATTTCCAGCTACATGATTACCCCTTGCAGGTAGAAGCTAGAATCACCACCTACCACTTGCAAGGAAAGGTGGCCATGTGGTGGGATCAACTTAAGAAAGCCAAGAACCTTGATGAGAAAAGGATCTCATGGAGGTAATTCAAAGGATATTTCTAGGAGAAATATGTGTGCGAACATTACTATGAGAGAAAGATGAAAGATTTCTTTGAAATCAAGTTGGGAACCATGACAATGGAGGAATATTACAAGCATTTCTTTGAATTGTTGAATTATGTTGACTTCATAACAGATGAGAAGGTTAAAATCCAAAATTTTCTAAGTGGGTTACCCTCCTTATATAGTGACAATATTCAATATGATAACCCCAAGAAATTGGAAGAAACCATAAGGATATCAAGGCATATTTATGAGAAGAATAGAGGAAAGCCAGTCTTCCAAAAGACTTGTAATGACAAGATGAAAGGGAAAAAGGATCAAAGGTAGAAATGTTTTAAGCCACCCTTTTTTTAGAAATAACTTCCAAGAAAATCCACAAGGCTAGACAGTCCAAAATGAGCAAAAGAATGCAGATTCATTTGGGAAAAGGCCAAGGCAACAACCTGTTCAATGTTTGGGATGTGAGGGAAATCACTTATATAGGAACTACCCTCACAAAGGAGAAAGAATGAGGACTATCCACAACATTCAGGAGGTGAAACAGTGGAAGACATGGGAGGAATCATGCCAAGGATTTATGCAGCCTTGGAAAACAAGCAGGTTGAGTATCAATCCCCCATGATCAAAGTGGAAGGTAATATTGACAACCAACCCATAGCAATTTTGATTGATTCTGGAGCTAGCCATAGTTACATAAATGCTAACATTGTTGAAAGATTTCACTTGCAAAGAAGTAAGCATAATAAATCTTGGTTGGTTTAGTTATCCACGAGGGATAAGAGGAAAATCAATGAGTTGGTTAAATATTTCTCGATAGATATGAATGGACTTAGCACAAAGGTAGATGTAAACATCATACTGTTGGGTTCATATTACTGTTTAATTGGCATCGATTGGTTAGAAAAACATAATGATGTGCTAGATTGTTACAACAAGACAATCACATGTCTTGTTGAGGAAGGGAAGCAAGGTAAGATTCAAGGCATTCCAAGAGTTGTAGCTATTAGAGAGATTTCAGATATGCAGTTGAAGAAGAGCTTCAGGAAGGGATGTCAAATGTTTACATCCCATATGGAGGAGGCATTCAAAGACAAAGTGGAAAGCATTGAAGACCATCCAGTCTTGAGGTATTTTGAAGATGTTTTTAGAGAAATTCCAAGGTTTCCACCAGAGAGAGACATTGATTTCTCTATTGATTTGGTGCCGAGAGCTTCCCTGGTATCCAGGACACCATACAATATGGGTACACTAGAATTGACGGAGTTTCGGATGGAGCTTGAAGAGTTGTTAAAAAGGGGGTATATATGCCATGTGTGTCACCTTGGGGAGCCCCAGTTATTTTTGTGAAGAAGATGGATGGAACCTTGAGGCTATGTATTGATTTGAGGAATCTTAATAAGGCTACCATAAAGAATAAGTATCCTTTTCCCATAATTGATGATTTATTTGATCAGCTGAAAGGTGCAAGAATATTTTTGAAGATTGACTTGAGAACGGGCTATCATCAAGTGAGAATAAAAGAAGAAAACATCAACAAGAAAACATTCAAAACAAGATATGGGCATTATGAATTCATGGTAGTGCCATTTGGACTATAAAATGCCCCAATAGTCTTTATGTGTTTGATGAATAGAGTGTTTAGGGAGTACATGAACAATTTTGTGATTGTGTTCCTGGATGATATACTCGTCTACTCTAAATCCGAAGAGGAACATGAGAAACATTTAAGAATGGTTTTGCAAGTTTTAAGAGATCATAAATTGTATTATAAGCTAAGTAAGTGCACCTTTTATCAAAATAAGATTCACTACTTGGGGCATATAATATCAACAAACATGGATAGAATTTGATCCTGAGAAGATAGAGACCATTAGAGGATGGTCAGTGCCAAAGAATGTGATAAAGGTCAGATCATTCATGGGACTTGTCAGTTATTACTGAAGATTCATAAAAGGATTCTCAAAGATTGCAAGTCCAATCATTCTTTGCAAAAGAAGGGAGTGAAATTTGAATGGAATTCCAAGTGTGAAGAGAGTTTTCAACAATTGAAGGGAATATTGACAAGTGCACCAATATTGAAGATTACAAATCCAAATGAATATTTTTTTGTGTGCACCGATGCATGCAAGGAAGAACTTGGCAGAGTTCTTAGTCAAAGGGACCATGTGGTATGATATGAGTCCAGAAAATTAAAAGAGCATGAAAGAAATTATGCTACACACGACTTGGAGTTAGTAGTGATTATACATGCATTGAAAATGTGGAGGAATTACCTTATGGGTAAGAAATTCAAGCTAAGGACAGACCACTGTGGTTTGAAGCATTTGTTTAGACAAGCAATACTAAATGTCAGACAAACCAGATGGCTGAAATTTTTGAGTGAGTATGACTTTGAAATTAAGCATATAAAGGGCAAGGAAAATAAAGTGGTTGATGCACTCAGTAGGAGAGATCATGAAGTGCATATTGCAGCCATCAACATGTACATAAAAGATGTGAAAGACAAAATTATTGCAACAGAAAATTTAGATCAAAACTATGTGAAAATAAAAGAAGCATTACAACAAGGTAATTTTCAACAAAAATTTAATTATTATAAGTTGAAAGAAGATGGAATTCTCATGTACAAAGGCAAGGTATATGTGTTGAATTCCAATGAGCTGAAAAATGCAGTGTTGAAGGAGATGCATAATGTGCCATATGTTGGGCACCCAGGAAATCATAAGACAATTGCAACAGTAAAAAGCCAATATTTTTGGCCAGGAATGAAAAAGGAAGTGGCTAATTACATAGCCAGATGTCTAGAATGAAAAAAATTGAAGACTGAACATAGGCATGCAACAAGTTTTCTACAGCCATTGCCCATTCTGGAATGGAAGTGGGAAGTAGTTACAGTTGATTTTATTACTAAGCTACCTAGAACAGTGACGCGACATGATTCCACCATGGAGGTGGTGGATAAATTGACTAAAGTAGCGCATTTTATCCCAGTAAGGACCACACACAAGGAAAAAAATATTGCATAAATTTATAAATTTATATGAGAGAAGTTGCTAGGCTACATGGAGTGCCTAAGGAAATAGTTTTAGATAGAGATCCAAAGTTGACATCTAATTTTTGGAAAGGTTTGTTCAAGGGATTTGGAACAAATTTAAATCTTAGTACAAAATATCTTCCAGAGTCAAATGGGAAAATAGAAAGGACTAACAAAATAATTAAGGACATTCTTAGAATGTATATGATGGATCAACCATCAAAGTGGGAAGATTATATTCATTTAGTTTAATTTTCCTACAATAATGGGTATCGAGCCTCATTGAAAATGAGTCCATTTGAGGCATTTTATGGTATAAAATGTGACACTCCAATGAGTTGGGATAATCCATAAGACAAAGCCATTGTTGGGCCAGAATTGTTAAAGGAAATGGAAGATCATATGGAAAAGATAAAGCATAATTTAAAGGTTTCCCAAGATAGGCAGAAAAGTTATGCAGACAGAAACATAGTTTTTAGAGATTTTAAAGTGGGAGAACATGTGTTTTTTAAAGTGAAGGCAATGATAAGTTTTCTAAGATTAGGAAGCTACCTGAAGTTGGCAGCAAGATATTGTGGGCCTTTTGAAATATTATAAAAGACAGGTCCAGTTGCATACATGTTATCATTTCCTGCATCCATGAGAGTGCATAATGTATTTCATGTGTCATTCTTAGAGAAATATGTGTTTGATCCTAACCACATAATTGATTGGAATGTGATCCACGTGGAGCACAAAGGGGATTTCCAGGTGGAACCAGTACGCATCCTGGACTGGAAATTAAAAGTGCTCAGGAACAAATCCATAGGGATGGTAAAGGTTCAATGGACCTGTTATGGTCCTTGTTGGCCCTTGACCAAGTTTTGGGAGATACTTGGTCATGTTTGACCATTTTTGGGACTTCGTCAATCGTCAAAGGAGGAGCACAAGATGGAGCGGATATCATGGGATCTCAACCCACTTTTGGGTCCATTTTGGGTTTTTGGGAATATGTAACAAGATTGGGATATTGGCCCATGGGTTTTTACCCATGCTTAGGCCTATTTTGTATGTATAAATAGTAAGCTAGTGAGATCGACGAGGGAGACATCTATGTGATGTATGCTAAGTGCAAGTAAGGCCTTTAAGTTCTTTGTGCCTATATGAGACTTGCAGGGCTAAGTGTTAGTCATTGTAGGAAGTTGGAAAAGGCTTTGTGTTGTAACGCAAGGAAGAAGGATCTAGCGAGCTGCACAGATCTTTTGTCCTGTGCGCAATAGGGTTTTGGTGGCTCTATGCTATAACCGATTGAAGACACTAATAAAGAAGAAGAGTTGGTGGATGTAGCCCCAGGGTGGGGGTGAACCACGTAAATCTGTGTGTTATGCTTTGTGCTTTGACTTGACGTGTTTATCCCTTCTTTTGCTAAGTGCTTTGATATATTTAGATAGATCTACTTATGCTTTGTGCTTCTTAGAGGTGTGTGAATGTTAGATATGACATGTATGAAGGTGCTTAGTGTTGATTCACCCGATCTGATCTTCTTTACTGTTGTTAAGTGTTGAGATACCTTATATCTAAGTAAATGTTGCGATGCTCTATGCTATGTACGAAGTATAGTAAGGGTTGAATATTGACGAATGATCGGTGCTAAGTTCTCTGTAAGTGATATAATCACAGATCTGTGTCCCAGCTAAGGTTGCAAACACCTGAGTCTTGCAACCACCCCTGCCTCTACCTCGGGTGAGACTTCATTTGCTTCACAGGTGTTGCCGAAAGGGTCGGTAGTTAGGTATTTGTTGGTGCGCTCTTGAGCATTGAACCCTGGGTATTCCCCTGTGCCAACAAATGGTTCTGTTGTCGGGACCTAAAACTGTGATTGCTGGGAACTGAGAAAGAGGAAGCTCTATGCAAAGATTCATCCTGAAATTGTGAAAGCTCTATGCGTAGATCTGTGCCCTAGTGCACAATATTCTACTTGATCTGTAAAGATTTGTACTAAAGAAAGAAGGTTAAATCTAAGAGAAAGAAGCCCGATCTGAAGAAATAAGGCCAGATCTGAAAGAAAGGAGGTCGTATCTGTAGAAAAGAAGAAGGATCTGAAATCTTTGTGCTCCAAGAAAGGTAAAAGCGAGAAGTTCTAATTGAAAGAGGTAAGATCTGTAAGCTTTGTGCTCTGTTAAAGGTAAGAATAGTTAAAATTTCTTAGATCTGAAAAATTTGTGATCTGTAAAAGTAAGATAAGTGGAAAGTTTTGTTTCTAAAGCATGGATCTAGGTATGTTTGATAGATTCCATCCTATCTTAAAAACTAGGGCATTAACACATGAAAGAAGGTTTGATATGAATAGATTTGATAAGAATAATGATAGATATGTTATACCTATGCATAGAAAGAATGTTTGGACTAACAATGGATGCAGGATCCTAGAAAGAATCTGTTGCAAGTTAGCTACCATGATCCTAGTCCATAGTACAAAAGAGGTTGGGGATCATTTAAAAGAAAGAGAGGATTGACCCTCTGTTATAGTTGTAGAAGACCAAGACATATTGCTAAGGAATTCCCTAGAAGAAGACCTAGTTGTCTTTGTTGCAAAGCCATGGACCATGAAGTGTTGGATTGCCCAAGAATGATTGCTAAGCTTGAAGGAATGAATCTGAATCAAGGAAACCCTGAGGTAGATCCAGAAAAGGAAGAACCCCAGCAAGAATTAGAGAAGGTATTGATACAATTAAAAGAGACCCTGAATGACCACTGACATGTCATCTTATCAGATATCTTCAAAGAGAAGGAATTCATCGAAGCAAGAATAGGGGACTTCGACATTGCCTGTGTCCTGGATGAAGAAACACAGATGAATATTATGCCAGAAAGAACCTGGGAATCTATAGGAAGGCTTGCTATGATACCTTCCCTAGGAGGAATAAGTTTATTCAGAGGAAATATAGTAAACCTATGTAGAAGGCTCGCCCAGATACCTATGACTGTCAATGGAGCTTCGACAGAAGAGGACTTTGAGATTATTAAATTTTTTGAAGACAGAGCCTCGTTTACCATGCTAATAGGAAAACCTTGGATTGATAGAGATCAAGCCAGATGAAAGGAGGAAGAAGAAGCTTTGGAACAGAAGAAGCAAGAGTTAAAATACTTTATGACCAAAAGGATTGCACACTTGATTGAGGAATAGAAGAGAAGATCGTAAATATTTAATACTAGCAACTCAGATGTCAAGGCTAAGAGAACACTAGAGGATCCCCAGAAGATTGAATTACGTATCCTAGACAAGGAAGAAGTATTACACAGGAACCCTAGGAAAAAATTTCAACAGTGTGAAGTAAATAAGACCAAAGAAGAAAATACTTAGAATGATAAAATCATTACCGAGACGAAGCTCACTGGAAAGAAGGCTAGAAAGTTAAGAAAGAAAAGGGCTAATATTGAAAGGTTACAAGAGGTTCTAGAAGAGACCTCGTAGAAATACAAATTGCAGAATTGGAAGTTCGTTGAGATATCATAACAACAACATTAAGTACTTCTCCATGACGAAGCAATATAGCCATTGGCCCGATATATCCATTCGACTTTCACTCCGAACGAGCAAAAAAGTAATCAAGAGGCATCATCAGACCATTGGGGCATGCCATAACTGATTGAACATGAGTTAATGGAGGGTCATGACCATTGTGAGCCAACCGTTATCGACTAACCTATTTAGCTCGTCACGCCATGCACGAATAACACTTTTTCCAAGTCAAGAATTTGATCTCGCAACCTTGATTAATATTGTCCAGTGATCATTACGCTCTTGCTTTCCATCTTATTGTCGTGTCTAAATTACTTTGTGAACCTGATATTATTAACCCCGAGCGCATATGTCCGAAGAGCTTAGCGCACTTGAAGAATCTACGAAGGAAGTACTCGCTAATCTCAGGACTGAGAAAGTCATGTCGAAAAGAAGGATGTTTGTAGGTGTGCAAGCATCATCGACATGAGGAGTCCAAGCTTCTCCATCGACTTCTCGCGAAGCAGGAACTTCCAGAATCGCGACAAAGACGAGAACAAAGCAAAGAGATGATATCACGAATGCCAAGTTGATTCCGAGCATATTGCCTACGTATATACCTCCTCTAAGTGGTGCAGTGAATAGAGACAATGTGCCCAGGGATTTTGAGTATGCTTTGGTCACTTCTTACCTCCCGAAAGGGGTGTGTGCAGTTCGCACAGACCAGGATAAGATAGCAGCATTGAATTTTAGTGACTTCAACCTCGACGACAGAAAGGATTACAACATGCTCGCCCTACATAAGTATCTAACCAAGATGAAAGGAAAGAATTCAAAGATTATCCCCCAGCCTTGGACCCATAACCTCGCGCAGTCTACCCTGCTTAATGTGATGAAGATCCTGCACTTCAGACGACATCAAGAAGTAAATGCATGTGTTAAGTTGTTGTTATCCTGTTACCATGGAGGATATTTATGGCTAAACCGACATATCATAGTGGATCCAACCTTGATCCATTGGATCACTGGGCTTAGCATGCAAGGCCCCAACCCACAATATTTTTACCTTGACAAGACCGAGGATCGCGCTCTTGCACAGAAGATAAAGGATACATATGGCGATGTAGAGAAGGGAACGCGAGGCTACAAGGTAACCTCTATCTAGAATGACACAATGCACCTAGCCTGTCAACTCATTGCTGGGAAATTAGTTCACAAGAACTGGCCCACCCAAGTGACTGGATTCGTAGTAGACCTCGTCGAGAAGTGTGCGGAGGGTGTACAGTTGAATTGGGCACAGTACCTTGTAAACCAGCTAGATCTTGATCGTAGGGAAGCCCAGGACCAAGCGTATAAGTTCCATTTCAGCTGGCTTCTCATACTGATCACATTCATTGCATGGGAAATGCCGGAAGGTGCGACCTTCCTAGACATCGAACCCTTTGAACCGTTCGTTGCGAAGTTCAATACCCTGTGGTACTCGAACGATATGAATAAACAATGGTAGTCAAATGCCGTGTTTCATTCATATTATAATCATTTCAAAGTAGCTATCCAAGCTACACCGCCATCACTCTGAACACACTCCACATGTTTCGTCCCCTGATGAAGTTCATCGCAGATAGACACTTTCTCTACATCACAACATGTGTTGATGAGACAAGCAACAGTTACAGTCCTATTATAAATTAACAGAAGAATATCTAGAGGATATCACAAAGGAATGGTCGGTGGACCTCCTTGTTCCAGCTGACCTTGCGGAGATATCTGATGTAGACAATCCAGAAATTGTGCAGGATATACCCGGACCTAGCATGCGACAAAAGATCATCGATGTGCAAGACTTAAGCAGTGCCTCGATGAAGACTGCTTCAATAATGCCAGAGAAAGAGGGTGATGGCGAAGAGTTAGAAGAAGTCAAACAAAAGCACAAAGATGAAGAAAAACTTTTGAAGAAAAAGAAGGGTTCATCTCAGAAACATTCTTCTCGGAAGAATTCTAAAGCTCCCATGACTAAGCTGCAGACCACACTGACCCCAAATGAATTCAACTTCATCGTCGCAGCTCTGAATGATAATGTGATGGAGATAGTAAAGAAGCAAGAGACTAAACAAGAGGAAATGTACAGTTGAATCGAGATAGAGCTCCAAGGAGTGCAGTAGGCACTTCAGTCGAAGCATGCAGTCTCCACTGCGCCCCTGTCAGTCGGAACACCAGAAATAGGAGATGATCCAGCTCAACTCCACCAAATCATGGATTGAGTCGAGGCTCAACTTCAAAAATAAAAATATGAAGCAAAGCAATCCATCTAGGCTTTGACACAAGTACAGGGAGTACTTGTAGAACAACACAGTGTTGTAGAACAAGAAAAGAGTGATCTCCAAGAAAAATGGAATGATGAGAAAGCCAAGCTACAACAAGGAAAGGAAAAGTTGCTTGTAGAGAAACTTGAGATAAAGGAAGTGGTCAACAGATAACTTCTCTCTGTGATATTCATTGAGGTACATACCGAAGAAATAATTCCACAACAGGTGGCACAGCTTGAAGATGTGATCCAGAAGATACAACAACGCATTGCAGATCTAGAGCTTCGTGCAGTACCTGAGACCCCGTAAGAGATCAGAGACCAAAGATAAATAACTTCCCGCAGCGTAGTTGAAAGACTGAAAGCTCTTTCCCTAAAGCACAAGAAGTTGAGTAGCTACAATGCCCAGATATATGAGAACCTCACCGAGAACCCAAAGTTATATAAATTGGAGTCGCAGCTCCAGGAGGCGAAGTATGAAGCTGAAAATCTACAGACACAGCTGAAGGCCCTATCACCCATAGAAAGAATGAAGAGATCTCATGAGTAGCACATGGCCCAAAAACAGATCCATACAATCCAGAGAAAAGTGATGGACATGACTCAATGACTTCAACTGGTGCAAGATAAGGCATGTCAGTTGTGCACAGAGGTTGAGAGCTGAGGATAAGAGCTAGAACAGGTTGTGAGTTCAACAGAACAACACCTAGAGGGACCCGTCAATGACGCACTCATCCAAGAGTTTGTCGAGCAAGAGGTCGTAGCACAACAACAGGTTGAAGCATCTTGAAGCATTCGAGGAAAAATTGCTTAGACCAGAGTAACTCGGGACGAGTCATAGGTGAGTGTTGGGGGCCTATTGGCCCTTGACCAAGTTTTGGGAGATACCTGGTCATGTTTGACCATTTTTGGGACTTCGACAACCATCAAAGGAGGATCTCAAGACGGAGTGGAGATCACGATATCTGGGCCCACTTTTGGGTCCATTTTGGGTTTTTGGGAATATGTAACGGGATTGGGATATTGGCCCATGGGTTTTTACCCATTCTTAGGCCGATTTTGTATGTATAAATAGTAAGGTAGTGAGCTAGATGAGGGAGACATCTATGTGATGTATGCTAAGTGCAAGTAAGGTCTGTAAGTGATTTGTGCCTATATGAGACTTCCAGGGCTAAGTGCTAGTCATTGTAGGAAGTTGGAAAAGGCTTTGTGTTGTAATGCAAGGAAGAAGGATCTAACGAGCTGTAGAGATCTTATGTCCTGTGTGCAGTAGGGTTTTGGTGGCTTTGTTCTATAACCAATTGAAGACACTAATAAAGAAGAAGAGTTGGTGGATGTATCCCCAGGGTGGGGGTGAACCATGTAAATCTATGTGTTATGCTTTGTGCTTCAACTTGATGTGTTTATCCCTTCTTTTGCTAAGTGCTTTGATACATTTAGATAGATATACTTATGCTTTGTGCTTCTTAGAGGTGTGTGAATGTTAGATATGACATGTATGAAGGTTCTTAGTGCTGATTTACTGGATCTGATCTGCTTTATTGTTGCTAAGTGCTGAGATACATTAGATCTAAGTAAATGTTGCAATGCTCTATGTTATCTACGAAGTATAGTAAGGATTGAATATTGATGAACGATCGGTGATAAGTGCTCTGTAAGAAATGTAATCATAGATATGTGTCCCAACTAAGTTTGCAAACACCTAAGTCTTGCAAACACCCCTGTCTCTACCTCGGGTGAGACTTCATCTACTTCACAGGTGTTGTCGAAAGGGCCGGTAGTTAGGGCTTTGTTGGTGTGCTCTTGAGAATTGAACCCTAGGTCTACCCCTGTGCCAACAGTATTGAAGATGCTACATGGGAGCATGAAGAAAACGTGTGGGTAGAACACCCATAAAGTTTTTACAATTTTGAAGAAAACATAATGTAAGAATCCATTTTGACCAACTAAAATTCTAGAACCAATTTCACATAGAGGGAGGTTTTGTGCATGGGAAACAAAGAGAGAGAAAGAAACAGAGCTTGAAGTTGATGTAACCATGGGGGGAGAATTCTAGAGCATGATGGATCATAATTGGAGTGAATTGGATCTAGAAAATTGAAGAGCTAGGTTTTCGGGCCTGAAGAGTGAACTCATGTGTGATTTTCACTAAAATAACAAGTGTTTGTTGTTGGTTTTTTGATATTTTTCATAGCAACAATTTCCCTTGAATTCCCAGCTAAGAGATTCCTAACTACTTGTGCCAGAGAGACCTTGAAAAAATAATGGCACATTCCTTGGGTTATTCCTGATAAATGGATGGCACATCCCTTGGATTATCTCTGATAAATGAATGGTGCATTCATTGGGTTGGGAAGGTCAAGAGAAAGAGGGCTCATGGAAAATCAGGATAGTTGTAAGAGAATATCAGTTGGGTTGAGATTTTTATGAGTTGTGAGTGGACTGTGAGAGATCACCCTCTTTTGTGGATTGCTAGCCTCAGCTCAAGGGTTACTGACTATTAAGATTTGTAACAGTCAATCTATGGTTGGGTGGAATGTCTGTACCAAGAAGCTGGTGGTGCAAATGTTGTGAAAAGATAAGTGTTTTATCATGTTGTAGTGTTAAATTATGTGTTTAAGTGTTGTGCATGAACTCTATGTATTTGGAAGAGATTTATATGTTGTTGTAATGAGTTGTTTAACTGCATTTCATGTTGATTATTAGCATGTTGTATATGCTTATATTTTGTGGTTATGGACAGTAGCTAAATCTATTTTAATTTGTAGATGAAAGATACAAGAAATGAGTTAACTATAAATGAATTAAATTAGTTAGCCGAAATTTTGTTTGAATGTGTATTACACACTGTAATGTCCCTTGGTTGGGCCAGGAGAACGATACAAAGTGGTATCAGAGAAATTTTGTTGAGTATTTGTAATGAGTACGTTACAAAGTGGTATCAAAGTGGTAAAAGAGAGAGTTTTGTGTGGTGTGGCCCAGCCTGGATGGTTGGGTACGTTACAAGGCCAATCAATATGTATTAGATGTTGAAGTTTTATTTCAGAGGAATTTTTATGGGATTTTATTCAGATGCATAGATTGCACGAATGCTAAAAAACGTTTACAAGAATTTCATGAAGGTGATTTTGGAGGACAGTTTTCACCCACAACAACTGCCCATAGAATCATGAGAGCGAGTTATTATTGGTCATCCATTTTTAAAGACTCTTACTCAATTATTAGGAAATGTATCTCTTGCTAGAAATTTTCAGGTAAGATGAAGAAAACAACAATGCCATTATAACCTATAACAATTGAGATCCATTTGCACAATGGATTTTGGATGTTATTGGACCAATCAATCCCAAATTCAACAAAGGTCTTTCATATATCCTCACTACAACTGATTATTTTACAAAATGGAAAAAATTTGTAGCTTTGAAAAAGGTTGATTCTGAGCAGTTGATCATTTTCCTCAAAGATAATATTTTTTCAAGATTTGGAGTTCCGAAATTTTTTATAACTAATAATGGATCAATATTCATTGGTTCAAAATTCACAAAATTCTGTGGAGAATATGGAACTATTATGGGGCGATCATCAAATTATTATCCTCAAGGGAATGGCTTGGTTGAATCTACTAATAAAACATTGATCCATATTCTCAAGAAGACAATTGTTGCAAATCATAAAAAATGGAATATGAAATTGATTGATGCAATATGGGCTAGTAGACTCACCCCAAAGGATAATACAAGATTATCACAATACACTTTAGTATATGGAAAGGAAGTAAAAATTACTATATTTGGAATTGAATTCTCTAACTTATGTTGTGAACACAAAGGATATCGAACAAATCCCCCCCCCCCTACAGAGAAGGTTTTACCAGTTGATACATTTGGAAGAACAATGAAGCCAGGCATTCAAAAACATGATTTAATGACAACAAACCGTCAAAATGCATTTCGATCAAAGTGCATTTGCAAAATATTTCCAAAAGGATCAGTTGGTGTTATTATGGAATAAAGCAAAAGAAAAACCATCCTTACATACAAATTTTGAAGAACTTTGGATTGGTCCTTATGGGATTGAAAACATTATTGGATATAATTAATACTTATTGAAAGCTATGAAAGGCATAGTTCAAATGTTTCCAATTAATGGGAA
>ML798957.1:331052-345153 GCA_009831015.1 Picea engelmannii
AGGAACGTTGGGAAGCTAGACATAGGCAGCCTAGAAATCAGCAGTAACCTTCTTGTTCCTTCAGTTTTGGCCTTACTTTCATTTCCTTAGACTCTCGTGTTTCTAGAAGAAGAAGAGGCTTATCACCCGAAATTAATCCTATTGATGAAATAGGAATAAGGAACATTGTGTTATCGACCCAACAAAGTTCTCTAAGGAGAAATTTGTCTGATTCATCCAGTTCATCTTTCTTTACCTCACCTATCATCCACAAGATGGCATCTAGTGGTAGCTCTAGTGGCACTGGAAGTGCTTCCTCTTCTCAATTTTCATCTTCGTCAGTGATTTGTAGCTTATATAGCCACCATATCCCTATCCAGTCTACCACCAATACCACAAAAGTCATTAAAAAGTATGGGATTTTTCAGTTTGAAGAAGACGCCACAACCACACCGTGGCACGTGTCATCTCCTCTTAACCTAGCACTTGCTACTTTTCCACTTCCTAAATTCAAGGAGCATATCCATAGGTTTTCGGGAAATAAAATTGTCACTACAAACGAACACTTAGCGACATTTTCTAATGCTTCTCACAACATAGGGGCCAATGACAACGATACTTGCATGTGCTTATTCGTCAAATCCTTGGAAGTAAATGTCATGGTCTATTTATTTGACCTTCCTCCTAAGATTCTATCTACTTGGGAGGAGTTAATATATTGGTTCAGGTCCACCTATGGGAAATCTAAACTCCCAGACGAGAAGTTACGGGAATACAATAACATCACCTATAAGGATGGTGAGACCATCAAGTCCTTCAACTTTCATTTCACTAAGTTATACAATCAAATCCATGAACTCATTCAACCTCATAACCAAGCCGCCTTCATGCATTACCTTCCCCCTACCATCATAGTCTTGAGGAAAAGGATATTGATAATCTCGGTTCTGCTCTACATACTTGTTTAGAGTATGAATAACAACTTGAAAGAACAAGTCTTCCTCAAGGAGAATCGGTTAGACAGACAGACATGCCCACCCTCTTACAACTAGTACAAGATATGAACAATCGTATCATAGGGTATGAGCGAAGGGGGACTGTTTCCCCTCTCACCCCTAGAGCATCATCCTCTTTTGCACCTCCCTTTATAAACCCAATTGAAAATCATTTTCAGCCTAAATCTATCTTGCCTTGAAGTTGGTGTAACTTTTGCGAGGAAGCCACATGTGAGGTATGAAAGAGTGATAGAGATAAGATATTTGGTAAAATACCATAAACTACCATCGTTGTCCTAGATTTTACAGAGCCAGAAGATGTCATGATCATCAATACTAGGAACAAATCCTATGTCCCCAAAGGAAAATTTGACTCTCCTCGCAATTCTTCTAGCTCGAGCTCATACTCACCCACAGCTACTGTCTAGGTTCCTAAATTTCCTAATAGTCAAGGAACAAATTCCCCTCTCCCCTCTTCCATGTACAATATCTTTAATCAGTTGGCCAACATCAAAGAAGATGCAACCCTTCTGGACATGGTTGTCATCCCTGAACAACAGATGCATCTAAAACAATTCATGGAAGGAAAATCTTGTGTTGTAGACAATATTTCTAAAGAGGTAAACAAAGAGGATTAGTCTATAAATAAATTAGGTGTACATAACTTTAAATACCCTGTAAAAAATCCCCCTTTTTACATTTCTGTAAATATTATGGATAAGATTGCCTATTGTTGCCTCATTGACGACAGTTCGGGCCCAAGTGTGATGCCAAAGATTATTATGGAAGCTCTAGGCTTGTCTTGTACAAATGAAAATTCCAGAAGCATGCTCTCCTATAATATTATACAACAAATGACCATAGGTGAGATTAAGGATGTGATCTTAGTTTTGTGCACAGACCCTGAAATAAGGACAACCCTTAGTATTCAGGTAATCTATATGCCAGCAAGAAATTACTCAATCATCTTGGGATGAGATTGGAAATCCTTAATAGGTCGATAGCTCTCGCTCAACGAGACATATTTATTCATTCCTTGGAATGGTAAAAACATTATAGTCCTTAGAGAGGGAAGGATTTCACCTTACATAGAGAGTGTCCCACAACCTAATGTAAACTATATCGAAGAGGACCTAGGAGTGTATTCCATATTTGCTGAGGGGGATAACATTCCCTTGGAACAAATTGATTTGGATGATGGTATGTGGCACATTCGTTTTGATGGATCATGCTCAAATAAAGGAAATGGAGCTGGCATTGTCTTGATTTCTCCTATAGGAAAAATTCATAACTTTTATTATAGGTTGGAGTTTGCTTGCAAGAACAATGTCATTGAATTTGAAGATTTATTATTAGGCATTGAAAATGCCTATAACCTTGGTTGTGGCCACCTCTCATTTTTTGGGGATTTTGAGCTTGTTGTGAACCTTTTACGTAATATATACTCTCCTAGCAACAAGTTTATGAAACGATACACCCAAACTGTTTGGGCACTTATCTCGAACCTATTATCTTTCAACATCACTCATGTCAAGAGGGAGTTAAAATCAATGGTTGATCGGTTAGATGTTTTTGTAGCCTCTCCTAATCGACAACTTTTTCCACACATACCTAATTGTACCTTTCAATCTCTAGATATTCCTCATATCCCCGACAGTATAGAATCTTGTTAGGTCTTCCCCAACAATGAGAGAATTTGTGCTTCGATTCAAAATAAACCTCTTAAACCTAAAGGAATTATATCCATAGAAGATAAAAATATTCCTAGGGGCCTGACTCCTCTAGAGAGTTCATTTTCATCGAGTGATGTAGGAAATAAAGATAAACATAAAGAAGAGGAGTTAAGAAGGAAGGAGGGTGAAATCATCTCCTTGAACCTTGGGGCACCCGAGTCTCCAAAAAATGTTAAAATAGGTGCCTAATGTTTTGATGAATAAGAAATGGAGTTTGCCAAGCTACTTGGTGGATTTCAGGATGTTTTTGCTTGGTCTTATGAGGATATTCATGGTTTTGATCCTTGTCTTATACAGCATGCTATCCTCATCAAGGAAGGCATGAAACCAGTTAGGAAAAAACAAAGACCTATTAACTTTGCATTTAAAGAAACTATTCAAAGGGAGTTGGGAAATTTCTTGAAGGATGGGATCATTTTTCCAGTCAAGTACCCTGAATGGGTTTCCAAATAGGTACATGTTCCGAAGGCCACTGATCATATTAGAACTTGCATTAATTTTTTCACACTCAGTCAGGCTATTATGAAAAATCACTTCCCTCCCCCTAACATAGAAATGATTTTGCAGAAGGTTGGAGGGTCACAGATGAAGCCGTTACTTAATGTCCTTTTTAGTTTCAATCAAGTCGAGGTAAAAGGGGAAAATGCTTACAAAACCATCTTTATCACTGATTGAGGTACCATGAATTATCAATGTATGCTTTCTAATGCAAGTACCACTTTTAAAATACCTATACAAATAACTCTTGATGAATTGATCAATATTCATATATATCTTGATGATCTAATTGAATACGTTAAAGGGTTGTTAGTTACCTCAGAGTTTCAAGTGTTATGGCTGAGCCCTTTCAAGATCACTTTTGTCCTGAGTACTAACTCTTACATTCTAAAAAAATTACAGGAGCGATTATTATCCTACAACACTAACGGTTCTCACTTGGAATATTACATGGAACCAACTTGAAAAGTTCTAACGATGTTTGAATTTTCTGTATATTAGTAGTCTAGCTCTACTTTCTTTTCTATCACTATTTTTCAAGTCAGAATTATAGTAGTTTTATTTATGATTTCTAATTTTGACAATTTCATATTGCCTTTACTTTTCTTTTATTCTACTTCTGATGTTTTAAATTCCACAATTTTAGTTCTGTTATGATTTTTATTTATTTTTCATCTTTAAGTTGATTCGGGTCAAGAATAAGATGTTGGATCAATTATGCCACAGTGACACTCTTGCAAGATATTGTTAGTCAATAGCAATCAATCTTACACAAGTGTTATGATGTCCCCCTAAAATCACTTGAATTTGCTATCTACCTTCGTTGTTGTCTTTTAAATAAATTGGTTATCTCCCGCTTATGCTTTCCATTTCTTCATCCATTTGAAAATTTCAAAGAGAAAGTCCATAATTTTTCTCCCTATAGTAAAGATCAGATTTCGGTTGAACGATTATGCACATAGTGGCAAACCCCCCTCATACTATCCTTTTTCATGAATTATTCCCCAATTCCTGGTCATTTTTCCATTAAATTTGCTCACTTCCCCATGTGGCATAATCTTCCTGGTTATATCTTCTTGAATTGTTGTTCTTGGTCTACGAAACCATGAGTTCTGAGTTCAAAATCTATTGAAAACAAATTTCTTTATGGAGTCGTCGGTTTGTTGACGATAAAAATTGCAACAAATATTTTGGCCGCAAAGTATTGCTAAATCCTATTATTATAAGCTAACAATATATATAATACTAGTAGGTGGGACCCCCTTGTATATGGGAGGATCAGATCTGGTGTTATGTTGTTATTCAACACTGCTTATAGGTTTGAGCATGACTAATGTTCAAATGTTGGTTCTATCCACAAGAAATGGGTGATGGAAAATTCATGCTATGTGTTAATGTCTTTACTTTAAACTCTCATTTCCATGTCACGAGGGATTATGTGAACTATTATTTGTATTGCGCCATTATCTATTATATGTTACACCTGCACAAAACATGTGCTAGTCATGGAAAATGATAAAATAAATATGGAACAAATCTAATGGAAAAGGCTATCATATACTATGTTATGTTATGCTACATTATATGAAAATGAAATTAAAAGAATTGTTGTTAGTCCTAGCTAACAAAGTTAGTGGCTATACAATTTATTGAGTTATATGCGCTATGGTTTAGTTGGAAATGGTTAAATGTGGTATGGGGTGGTGCATTTGACAAGTGATGGATGTTAAGTTTGATGCATAGATTAATTAAGTGGATTAATGGAAGGTTGGTTGGCGTGTACTAAGGAATTGAATGAGTGGAGGATGGACGTGACGTGCATTTACTACACGTCACTCCATACCCATTCCATTGGTCATAACCCTAGCCTTGGATATTGTTCAATTGTGTTTCGTTGTGGTTAAGCTCCAATTTTCAAGCAGAGGAAGAACTGCTCGACCAAGCTCGCGTTTTTAAGGCTTTTCTTGGTTACAGGTATGTATTTTTGCTATCCATGAACCCACTCTGGTTATGAAATAGATATTGGCTTGGTGATGTATGGGTCTGTGCTTTTCTTGAGACTGGAAACTATGTAAACGTGTGATGTTTCTCTGGAATGGTTGTTGTGTGGTTTTCATTGCAAATGGAAAACGATGGTTGAAGTCACATTTTAATTAATTATTCTGAGTGGCAGAATCCATGCAGGCTCTTTGTTGTCCTTCTGTTTTTTTTGGAGGATTCATTCGGTCCAGACTTGACCGACTGTCTTCACACACTTCTTGTCACCTCACCCGATCACATTGACGTTATGGGTTTCTGGGTTTAATCTCAACCCACATGGTGTCACTGTATATCGTTTCACCTAGGTACGGGCTCGTTATACTATTGGTGTCTGTGTATTTGGTTGATGGATATGGCCAAGGGGATTTCTTTGAGGTTGATGGCTATTTCATATCTATGTTTGTATATTAGCATTACCCTAGTTGATTGGGGAAAATCGCGAGGGTTATGCCCTGCATGTTCTGGGTGTTATTTATTGGTTGTGAGGGACCTTTTCTCCTATGTTCATAGTCTCTCCTACTTGTTGAAATCTCTCCTTGTCTTGCAAAGATATGGGTGATTTGGCCTGCATGTCCACTGTTATTGTCCTGGATGTTTCTCACTTGCTGTTGGTGGTCATTTCCAACCTCCCTGTGTTGATTACTCAGAGCCCACCTTGATTATTTTAAGCCTAGTTTTTATAAATGAACCAGTGTTTTTAGTCAGGCACATGGTCAACTTTTATGATTTGGTGGAGTATCATCGACAGTGGTTTATTATTGGTTGTCCCTAATTAGTAGCATTCACAGTAAATTTTTTGATTGGTTTATAATCATTGTATCCTTTATTATGAAAATTGATTCGATAGTTCAACATGGTTAATTGGTTGATTCGAGTAATGAAGTGGGCACGCAGTCGCTGCCTCTTGTGTTGTAACAGTTGGATTGTTAACTCAACATTGTTTTATGGTTGATAGGGGATATTCCTATTTGTTTTATACGTCAAGTTGTGTGTTTCCTACAGCATGATATAGGTTGAAATAAGGGTTGTTATCCACTTTATATGTTATGGATATTGTTTGATTGCACCATCAGAGATGGGCATGGGTTTTAAACAGTATGGTTTTGTTGCAATTTGATTGATTTGAGAAATGGGATTGGGCATGTTGTTGTTGCCTCCTTGTATTGGATTGATAGCTCAACATCGTTTGACATTTAGATTCGGAGTAATTAAACATGTATAGTCACAGAAATGATCTTTTGTTTTGTTGAATGGTCTGTGTATACTACAACATCGTATGAGTTGAAATGGTGATTTTTGTTACTATGTGTTAAAATGGCAAGTCAGGATTATTATATTGATGATTATATTTGACTGTCCACTGTGTATGTTTGATGAATATCATGCATCGTAGCAGAGATAGGAAGTGGTTCTGTGACAGTATGGTCTCATTACAATTTAATTGTTAAATGGAATTGAGGGATGAAATCAGGCGCAATTTTTGTGTCTATCTTTGATTAAGGAAATAATTCATGGACAATGGTTGATGTTTCGATGTTGAACAGAGTGGAAATAAGTGACTATGTGTTCATTTGGAAATTGTTTTAAAACATTAAATTGGACAAATGCGAAGGAACACAAATTTTATTTAGTTTTTTTGGATGGCATATTGTCTTGTTTTGATGACATTGGGTTAAATATTTAATTGCAAGCAGTGAGCAAGTTAATACATAGAATTGATTGAACTATACACAGTAGTTGTTTAATTGATCACAATGATTATTTGGTTGGTGTTGGATCTTTTAAGTTTGATATAGAATGGTTTTATGCATTACTTAATTAATTTTATGAACAATATCCACTCTCTTTCCCTACCATTATTTCACTTTTTGCTAATTACAATCCCCTCGCTTTCCTACATTCATTTTTCACTCCCTGTTCTTAAAATTTAATTACAGTTAAGATAATTTTGTATTGAAACAGTTTGAAATCACAGTTCTTGCTTGAATCACAGTGATATGTTATTTGGTTTACCTTATAGTTGATTGTTTGTTGTCTTTGAGCAGTAACCATGATTCTTTTCCCCCTCATTTTAACATTTTTCGCTCAATACAAACCCGTCGCATATCTCAAAACCTGTGTTCACCCCCTACTCATTGAGAACGGTTAAAAAAATTGTATGGATTGGATTGCATGAGTCTAATATGTTGTTGAGCCAAAATTTATTTCATATTTTTAAGGAGTTTTCATATATGGTTGTTAAAAGAACTATTTTCTAATAAATCATGCATGCATGAATGATTTTTTTCAGTCGAGGTAGCCATGGCAGAGGTTACCGAGAAAGAGGTAATTGGAATAGGGGCCCGAGAAGGCCAAGATTCTCCATTCACTTTGATGCTGACTCACAAGAGTTAGGCCAGCTATTTCAGGTTGGGTTTTTCAATTGGATTGGGAAACGAATGGTCCAACCTAGGATTGAAAGGCCTCCCTTCCAATATCCACAAGCCCCTAGTATTCTCGTTCCCCCCCATGTCTCATTGCAACCCGAGGTTCCCGAAAATGATAGATGGCAAGAAGTTTTCCACCTAGCAGTCTCCCAACATCATGTCTGGCCCAATTTGTCTTTACCTACTCCCCCTCCTATCAATCAGATTGTTCAATATGCCCCTGTCCACTCATCAGTCCAGTCCTCCCATGCTAGAAAAAGGTTGAAAATCGAGGCCCACCATGCCCCTGAAAAAGGAAAAGCCATTGCTGCCCCTTTCTCACCCTCCAATGGCTCTGATAAATCTGTGTCCTCCCAGATGCATTTGAGGGACGATTGTTCTCATGTGATCAACGATATTAGGCCTAAAGGCTCAACACAGCCAAAGGAAAATTCAGAGAGATCAAAAGGTGATATCAACAAAAAGGGAAAGATTGCATATTAGAGTGGGAAATATGGATTTTAAATTTTATTTTATTTATGATTGATGGCAGTTGAATTCAGAAGTTTTGGATAGCATGCTTTTTTGGATATATGAGTAATATATTTTTGAAAATAATTTCAAATATCAATGAAATAAATTGTCAAACATGAATTGATGATGGGAGCCACAAGGAGGGATGTTTTTTTTTCAATTGAATAGTTATGTTATGATTATTAAGAGATAAAAGGGAGTCGCAAGGGGTCCCACCTACTAGTTATTATTTATTTAAAACCCTTATTATGATTTACTACTTTTCCCCCTAACTAAAATGTTGGTTGAGTTTTTAGTTAACTTAACTAATGAAGTAGTTCAACTACTTCAACCAATTCTAATTTGCTTAAAGGCAAGGGGAAAGGGAGGAACAAAGGGGAAGACAGAAGGAGAAGCATACTAAGATTTTCTCTTTGAGGTTGTGTTGAGATAGTTCATTTTTCATTCATTCCTTAATTTATCACAAGCCTAATTCTTTTTTATGATAGCAGGGTCTTATTGTAGACAACAAGATTCAGGGTTGAATTACATCATTCAAACACTTGTTTTTTAGAGGTGTTGATGTATCTTTGATAGTTTGTGTAGATTTGTTTGTTTGTGAATTAGTTTTCATGACTAACAAAGAATATTTTCCAGAGTCGAGTGGGCAGGAATCTGTGGCAAGATGATCCAACTTTTAGAGTTCAGTTTTTTTTATTTTCTGTCAGAGTTCCTTTTGTATGTTTCATCGAGGACGTCTAAGTTTGACTTTGGTCCAAAAATTCTTCATGAAATTTTGTAAAAAGGATGACTCTTTGATGAATTGGAATGAAATAAAGGATTTCTTTATGTCTCATCTGTCTTGATTATCAACTTGGTGTCTTTACTTCTGTCTTTACATTTATTTCAGCAACTATTATATTCATAAAATCATATAAATAATGAATTTTCCAACAAGATTTTATTTATACAATGACTATCCTAAGCACTTGTAATCAATACTTGTGAGTTAGGATATTAATTTTTATGGCTATAAACATAGGGTGATATTCTCGTTTATTTTTCTTTAGCCAAGCAAAATCTGAAAATGCTTGATTAAGATCATTTCATATATTTTCCTCAACACTATATACCTCATGTATGTGCCAACTCATCAACTACTTGTCTCAACCATGTACCTCAACCAAAATCCCTCATCAATTTCATCATCCAAATATGATTTGTAACTCTATAATAGAACTRGTGTATATGATCACATACCTGCAAACCTTCCTTAACTTTAACAACAAGAGACWAGCATTTTCATCAAACTTTTCTTTAGTCTCACATGACTAGTTTTGGATTAGTCAAAAACCCTAACTTGAAATAATCATAACTATGTACCTGTAATGAATAAAGATATGAAAATAGTACACAATGTTCTTCAGTGTRTTTTATGCAATTCCTCGAGGTGTCACTACTTGGAACCTCTCATAAAAGGAGTTATAGAAAAAATAGCAYACCTTGTTGAATTTTGGCTTRTTCTAGAGAGTGAACTTGTATAGCGTCCCCCGCACRGAATATTTGTTGTATGGATATGAAAAATTTACATAGAATACTATAGACTATACTCTAACCAACACATTCAGACTTACTTAATTTGGATCTGTTATGAATAAGTTATGGCATTTTTACTCAAAACACCTATTTTAGACTAGTTTCAGGACTAGCCACAAACCCTATTTTCCACGGAGTGTAACTCCAAAACTACAACGAACCACAAGATGAAATTCATGCCACAACTAATTGGATATGTTTTCTCAATTTCCTATCAATTTCACGGCCTGAATCATTATATAAAAAAAAAAGTTATTGTGAAAATGGTGAGATGGCCTGTAAATAACATACCTTAGAAAGAATCATCAAAAAAATTTATCCTCCTTTGAATTTTGGCCTTCTTTACTTCACCTTCTCTATGAAATTTGGCTTAGATATCATTTGGTTACCTCAGTCACCTGTATATATTCAATATGCTCAAGTGTGATAAAAATGAAAGAGCCTTGCCTCTTATTTATACTTTCATGTAGCTTCCTCAAGGGGTTACGTTTTAACCATCTTAACCCACTTTCCTTATTTTAGGGTTAACCAACTTCTAACCACTTGTCCAATTAGTAATTTTTCGATTAACTTTATTATTTAAATAATTTATTTTGTATCCACTTTGACTTATAGTACACTCATCACTTCACTTTACCTCAAGGGGTTACCTTCTAACTATCTTAAACCACTTTCCTTATTTTAGGGCTAACCCACTTCTAACCACTTGTCAACTTAGTAATTTATCCATTAAATTTATTATTTAAATAATTTATTTTGTATTCACTTTGAATTATAGTACACTCATCACTTCAATTTATTATTTACCTTCTAAAAATATCTTAAACCACTTTGACTACTTTGACCTTGTGGGGCTTCTAGATGACTCATGAGGGTTCTCCAACTTCACATGGACATAAATCTCTAACCGTGAGGAGTTATGTGACCTTCCACATACCACTGGAAATGGAATGACATGTAATATCCATATAGAATAGTATTTCCTTCAAATATATCAAAACTCATACCATTATCCATCAAACAAACTTGGGTCCATTACCCAAACCTGGGTTCTCCAGCTTCTCATGGCCATAACTCTCTAACCGTGAGGAGTTATGTGACATTCCACATACCACCGAAAATGGAATGACATGTAATATCCATATAGAATAGTATTACCTTCAAATATATTAAAACTCATACCATAATACATGAAAAAACCTTGGGTCCATTACCTAAACCTTTGTGCTACCAGAATTCGCTACTGGACTTTCTCCAAGGGTTGACATCAATCACTAAGGGTTGACATCGATCTACAATATCACTCTCCAATGGTTGACATCAATGAAAAAAAACAATACATACCAACTATTCATCAACCTAAGACAATTGTCTAACAAGAATATTATCTTCCAGAAATACAAGTCAGCTCCACAGAAAAAAGATAAACAACAAATATAATTACCAGAAAGTCAGGTTGACCGAGCCAAAAAAGTCATTGGACATATTAATACAAATAGAGGACGTTTGATCTCATTTGGATACCCAATCAAAGAACAAGTCTTGTGGAGAGTTGTAGTTGCAGCTGGAACAGCAACTGCAAGGAGGAATAAGGGTGCATGGTCATCTCTTGGTCTTGGTCTCTCTCTATCCCTATCAATTCATATTCTTAGTGATTCTCTTGGTGATTATATTGGTGGTTCTTGGTGAAACTCTTGGTGATATTCTTGGTGGTGCTTGGTGAAAATATTGGTGATATTCTTTCTAAGTATGGCACAAGGTTGAGAGAGTAGTGTAGATGCATCTACTTTAGTTGTGTATGGAACTTATTCTTTGGATATGGAGACTCTCTCTCTTGTGCACTACCATTGGAGAAGGAGGGCTCTACTTGTATTGAGTTGTTGTTGCATTTAGCATCTAGGGTGTATCTATTGGTTCTGGAGTAAGCTTTTCGGAATTACTCTAAGTAAAGTTTAGTGTGCTCTAGGGTGGCATATGTGAATGCCTATAGTTGGGTGACAATGATGTGACATTGTCTATGGTTAAACGAGCATACCAAAATTTCAACATGGTATCAGAGTTGGTTTCCTTCATAACAATATAACCGTTGGAAGGAATATCCTTAGTTTCCCCCATTATCAAGCTCATTGAGAACTTACTAAACTCACTAATAAGGTATCCTAAGTAGGGTGCATCTCTTCCCTAGATCAAATCTACAAATTTCTGAAGTTGAGAAATTAGGGTTTTCTCATAAAACCCTAGGTCTGCAGTGCAAGTTGCAGTTGCAGTGCTAGTTCTTTCATGTCATTTGCTTCATGCCAGATACAACACCAGTTATAGTGCCATTTGTAGCACAAATTATAGTGCCATTTGCAGTACCAGTTGCAATGAAATTTTTTGTGAAGTGTTGGGACTAATTTTTTGTATTCCTAGTGCACCTTACCCTAACACATCTCCAACTACCTTTATATTACAAGTTGGAGCACCTTTGAAGTTTTATGGTTCGTCATTGATTTTCATTGTTGTCATATGGTGCCACTACCTGTCGATGCTTCCAGAGGTATGCACTTATAGATGTTTAAATTGTATCACTATTTTGAGTGTGATTGCAGGAGAAGGAATCTCCTATAATCGTAGATCCAGAGGGATATCAGACCCAACACATTCATAGGAACAATGCACTCCAGAAAGTATATTCTCTTAAGTACAAGGGATAGGTTGAAGAGAATACTTATCATCTTGAGTGAAGGAGACTCAAAATAAAATCAACAACACTTGTTCTTGAAGATAAGACTCCAGGTTCCAGGTTTGATTGATTAAATTAATAAAGTTTCCAATTTGCACATATCAAGTTTGATAATTGCTACATTACTAGTTGTGGCATGAATCTTTGAAAGGTTTTGTTACTACTAGATACAATGAATACTTGGCATCATGTGAGTACTATTGATATAAATGCTTATTTTAATTGGTCACAAGATGAACTAACATCTCCTCTAAGAGATACTTCTTGTTTTTCTTCTAGGCAGGTCACCTTGGTAATAATATGTTGATTACCATGAGATTTCCTTTTTATTCTTGTTGACATAGATATGTTCTTATGAAAATGATATTATACTTTTTGTTCTTGTTTTCTTATTCCATGCAGGTTACCATGGATAAATGATTGATCACAACACTAGAAGAGTGTTGTTCCTATTTCTTCTTATTGTATTTTTATTTTGGTTATTGTTCTAGGCATGTCACAAGCAATAGCTCTGCAAAGGAGCTACTGTGATTATTGTTCTCATTCTTGTTTTTATTAGTATAAGAGTATTATTCTTGTCTAATGTTTTTCCCTTTATTTTCCTTGTTCCAGGAAGGTCATGGGTGATAACTCTAAGGGAATCTATAGTGACGAGTGTAGAAGACAACATACTAGATGGTCTCTAGTTCGAGACATGGAGCAGACTATCCAAATAAGAAATCGTATACACGACCGTATACATCCATGTACCAAAGAAGAAGAAGAAGGGTAATTTTGAGAAATTTTGAGAGATACATAGTATTTCATATGGAGATTGATTGTAAGGAAAAGAAGACTCCAATGATGACCGAACAAATCCCTCTAGTGCATTTGATCACTCCTAAAATCATTAGGAAGAGTTAGTAGAGACAAAAGGGCCTACCCAGAATCATTACAGTAACCAAGAAGAGACCAGTGTGGTCCGATGAAAATTGCAAGATGCAACATAGATGAGCCATATCATGAGGAGAAGATGGCTCTGAAGATTATGCAGACTTAGAGGGAGTTAATATTTAGAGGGAGAATGGAGACTCAGATACTTTCATATTCAAATGGGAGAGAGACATCTTTCGGAACTGACAGACAAATTCCATGGGTTGAGAGGCTTCGAGGAGATATGATATCTTATGGGAATATTCCCTTGCTTCAATAGACTTTGCTATAGTGACCGAGGAGGAAGCTAGTTAGAAGGACTGGGATATATATATTTTCCTTAGTTCCAAGACCAGAAGGGAAGTCAGTGATGACTTCCAAGTTGATCTACAAGATCAAGCATTTTGCAGATAAATAACCTAGATATGTACAAAGCCTGTTTTGTTTCTAGAGGATTCTCCTAGCAAGAGGGAGAAGAATATGATGAGACACTTGCTCCAGTATATTTCTATCGATGAACGGGTAGAAGATATGTTGACTAAGCCTCTATCGGGTACAATCTTGGAGTGCTCCAAATGTTTTTCTCTAGTAGTGAGAATGGATGTATTCCCTAGTAGCAGGAAGTGATGTGATCCCCAGTAGTGGGAGTTACCCCAGCGTAGGTTGGTATGCTACTCCAACACAGGCTAGTATGTTACCCCAGCG
>ML798958.1:3530-25723 GCA_009831015.1 Picea engelmannii
ACATAGGAAAAAGCAACTTCTTTTCTCAGGAGAAGTTCTTCTCCCTTCTCTCTTTAGGAACTCAAGCCACTGACCCCTCTGAAGGCAACAGATAGGTTTACATCATTAACGATCATAGGGATGACGAAAATAATGTGTAACAGTCTTGCACATCAAAAGCTACACCCTCCATGGGCTCATCAGTCACAGGGATCATAGCAATGTCAATCACATCTCATCATCAATATTATTAAACATATGCACAAAACCCCTAATACATCAGTCAATAGCTCAAAGACATTACAAAAACCCGCAATACAAGGTTGGAGAAAAGGTCAAGGCGTCTTATTGGGCTAGTGTCCACAAGAAAAGGAAATTTTCCAAAAAGATCTCATCCAAGCCATGTAAGTGAGGTGATGTGGCTAGGGATGTCCAAACATGTGGGTGCAATGAAGGCCAAGGATGCATAAGTGTTACCTGTGGGTGCCTTTGTAGAAGGCAAGCTGTACCTGTCATAGATGCATTTTTTCCAAGCCCATTCTTGCCTTTATTCTTTTTATTCTTGTTTTATTCTTTTATTTGTTTTTTTTTTTTTGTTCAAGAACTAACCAGGGGACACTACCTTGGCATGGTGACCAGAGCTGACAGCGTTACCCACAAGTACGTTCATAGAGGTGAGAAGGCTGGCTCGTGATGAGACCCCCTTTCCCTTGGCCATTCAACCAAAGGTCACTGCCCTGACATGGTAACCAGATGGTGGCAATGTCATACTATTGGGTACCCATGGACCTAATAGGATGGCTTGTGATGAGACCCCCTATCCTCTGAGTAGGTCTTGTTTTGTTATTTTCTGGGTCCCTCTTGTTTCTTGCTGAGAGGCTTTTTACTGCCTTCTCGGGGATCCCTAGGCGAAGCATCTCGAGGTTTTATTTCTAGGCTTTTGTCTTTTACTAGCTTCTTTTACCTTATGGGCCTTTAGCCCCTTCTTCCCACGAGATAAGGTGCAATCCTGTAAATAGGTCAACCCAATGCCCAAACAAGGGAAGTGGGATAAATGAGCGGGAGATAAGATGAAACAGTGTTGTTATGATGGGAGCGGACGATGGCTTTTCAGAAATTCCCCCAGTGGCAAACCAAAACCTATGGGCACAGGCTTGCTAGGGCATCCTGTCAATTCCCCCAAGCATGGTCAAGTGGGCAAATGTAAGATCCAAGAAGTTGTTAGAGATAAAAGGAATCAGATGCATATATTTAAAGGTTTTAATGATCAAAAGTGACACATACCATGATACCTGGACCAATTACCTCACGGAGCAAGAACCTTCCCTGATACAGGACCAAGCCGATGGTGATGGATGTTGCTGCTGCTGACAAGACAAAGCTGATGGAAGAAGAAAAGGATGGGCCCTCCAGGGCCATGCTCAGGTCAATCCTGCTCTCGGTACTCCATATCTAGGACCTGTGGGCCTCGAGACATAATCTCCTAGTTATCCCTAAAAAGCGGGGATCACATCTAGCTCCAACTCAGGGACATGTGCTCACCGTAGAGCACATGAGAACCTCAACATCTCTGGCATAACCTGCAAACCTGCTCAATCTCGATAGAAGTATGAGTAACAAAATTGGGGTGGTAAAGCCACCCCAACATACATATACATATATATATATATATAAATAAAGCAATCATAAATGCGAATATAAAGTGAAGTACTTACCTGTACTTACCTATTGGCTGGATGTTGGTGTAGTCAAATAACCAGTGAAGCCAATCCAGCAACGTCCCACGGTACCTGCCTTTGTGCTTCATCATAAACCAAAATAGTGATAAGTCAAGCACAAAAATAACATGGGTTAGAACATGTATCAGATCATCGAGAATCACAAAGTCTAACTCACAGAGGCGGGTGGGAGGGATTAAATTATGCCAAGTCAATCTTGGAGGAAAGTACTCAATCCACTTCAGGAAGAGGTCATGAAAAGTCCAAGGTTCAAAACACTGACTCAAAGGGTCGACAAACTGGCTACCTAGGACGTTCTCATACTCTGAGGTTTGGGAAAGGATTGACAAAGATGTATCAGATGACTGGCAAATTCTCAAGGGAAGATTGAAAATCTGAGATGATAAGCTGAAATCTGTAGTTTTCAACCAACCCTTGGATTCTCGAGTTTGCTTTAGAGAAAACTCAATGCAAAAGATACAATTCCCAACTACACCTTTAATGAAATAACACGGTAAGTAATAACAGGTGGCTGGAGAAAAGGGTCACGAGAATCCTTCTTTAGGAAAACAATGTTCTTACTCCCATCAAAAACCGAGCACAGTGGTGGTTGATAATCTTCTACATAGAATGAATCCAAGTGCTCGGAGGAATACTCTTCAAAACAATCAGGTTAAGACCGAAAATCATCAGGAAAATATGGTACTAGGTCAACCTTGGGTGTTTGGGGAGCATCGGTAAATATATCATCTCCCTGTTGCCACTGGTCAAAATCAAAGATAATCTGTCGTGATAACTGTAAAGGCAACAGTTGGGAATGATTCTCAATATCATAAATGGGGTCCATACCAAAACCAATTACATCCCATTTACGTCTTCCAACATGTATGAACACATCAATATCAACTATGTCAGTATTAGTATCATAGCATGGAGGATTAAAAACACTCATATGCTCATCCATCTCCTCCTCTAAATCACGAGGTAGAAAATTATCAAAATTTTGGGGAGGAGGACAACTTACTATTTCTTCTTGTGCAGGAGTTTCGAGGACTTTGGTGTTTCCAGCATGCGTTATTGTTTCATCCTCATGGATTGCCCCTTTGTCTTCAAGAGTACAGCAAGGAATATTTACTTCGTTCGGGGATTCCATTTCTCCTTCACTCTCTGAATCAAGGAACAAAGTATCATCGAAATCCTGAAAAGGGAAGCAACTAACCTCATCGTCTTGTTGTTGTGCAAGTGAACAAAGCTTGTGGACTGCTTCATCAGGAGGAGGAGCACATGTTGATTTTTTATTGTCTTGTTCAGATTTCAGCTCCTCTGCTGCGTTTTCAATGATCCCTTGCTCTTGGAAAACCTCATCAAGAGATTTCCTCTTGGTATTCTATTGGTCAATAACTTGTTTCCCTTCTTCTTGAAAATCAGCGGTAGAAGTTTCAAGGGAAACCAACTTCTCAAAATTGAGAGTACCTGAGGTATCTTCATAATCATTTATTTCCTTTCCTAGGGAAAAAATGTTTTTTATTCTGGACAAGAAGATGTTTTCCTCAATTTGTAAGGCCATGTCACCAGCTTCATGGAGTGTCTTTGGATTCTTTTTACTCAGGAGAAACCCCAAATGCACCAAGAGTGCATTGGTAAAGAGATACACAAGGTCCTTCTCCTCGGGGTAATGGCCCCTAGAAAGTTGGTACAACAAACCCTCAAATCTATTTCAGAAGTTCCAAACAATCTCATTTTTAACTTGTTTTGCACACTGGAGTCTTTTTAGCAATGTTTGGATCTCTTCCAATTTTATGCCCCATTCTTTGAGAAAGACTTCTTCTAGCTAGTTCATGGAGGTGATGCTAGCATCGGGAAGATCATCATAACATTTTTTAGCATTCCCGTGAAGAGTGGTGGGAAAAATTTTCATCACTACATCTTCGGCATCATCATCGACAGGATGGAGTCCAAAATAGGAATAAAAATCATTCATATGAAAGTCAGCTCTTTCCCCATCACTACTAGTGAATCTAGGGAGCCATCTTCCTTCTATCGGGGGTATTTGTCGTGGGTATCCCGAGATTTTGCTCATGTCTAAAGGCTTGTAATTCCCGAGATCCCATTGTGAAGTCATTGTTGGCTTCGTCATCAGTGGAGTCGCTAGATAATTTTCTTGAAACTATCAAAAGATAAGGGAAAACACCCTAAGTGGAGTCGCCAAGTAAGCTTGTAAGTCAGGCATCTGAGGCAAGGCATACCGAAAAGTGTCGTCTTTGAGGAGAATTGACTCGGTGTTCCCCGACAACGACGCCAAAATGTTATCGCACAGTTTGTAGCTAGGATAAAAGGCTATAAGGTAGAGGGCCAAACTGGCTTAACAGGAACCTATCCCACCCAATGTCACCACGATGGGAAGGCTCTTTCTCTTTAGGGAGGCTAGGCCCAGGGGAGACATCCTCGATGACCTGGGGTTTTGAAAGGGCAAAGGATAAAAGGATAAGGATAAATTCCCCCTTCACAGATCACCGCCAATCAGATAGTCCCGACTAAACAACCAATAATAACGTATAACCAAAGAAAAGAAAAGCACCTACTTAAGACAATACAACAAGGAAACTGATACGTGCAATCTTGGTTAGTACTTCATATAAATCAATGACTATCTGATATTCAATATAAGCAATTTAAAAGTAAATGTTGATGAAGTCAATGTTTACAAAATAGCAATGATAAATATATCACTTGTCAATAAACACAAGAATGATATGGCATCCAATATAATCAATCAATACTTAATCTAATAAATGCCCTCAACTACCATTCAATTGCTCATAGACAAAACGTTGTTGCATCAATGATATATTAGCAAGGAGTGACGTCAGCATTCAGTGTTAGTAGGGTTAGGTAGAGCTAGGGTTAGTGCAGTTAGGGTTTCAATTCAAAGGTATTAAAAGTGTTTAGATCAGGTTCTACTTCAATGTTTGAGGTCTTAGATCAGTGCCTTTAGGGTTAAATGGAGTCAATAATGAAGGACGCAGGAGTTGAAGGAGGACGGCTAAGGAATGGAGGGAAGAGCTCTGAAGTGTTGGTATGGCAAGGCCTCAGAGACAAAACCCTAGGGGAGAGAGGCTCACTCCGGTGTTGCTATGGCAAGGCCTCGTGCTCTCTCCTCCTTCCTTAGATGGCAAAACGACTAGCAAGAAAGATAAAGTCAAGACAAGAGAGTCAAATGCAGGAGAGTGTTGCTACAACAACGCTCTATCATCAAACCCTAGAAGAAAATGGCCCTAAGTGTGGATAACCTAGGCCTGGGACGTCTCCTCCTTCTTGAGCTATGGAAAGTACGGCTAGCATATGAAGAAGGGAAAAATGAGTGTAGCTAAGCCTAGGCTCAATCCTCTTCAACATGAAAGAGTAGAGTGTTGCTATGGCAAGGCTATATCTCACTTTAGCAAACAAAATGGCTAGAAATCTTGACGGGGACATGAGACAAGGACCAATTATGTGTGCTTGTCACCTAGGGTTTATGCAGCAAATTTATAATAATAAATGCAAGTAATAACAATACAACCATTCAATTAAGAAGTTTTGCAGAATTTCACTTACATTTCACCAAGAAACATCATAGCAAACCTTAGTTGTAAAACCTTCCATCAAGAGAAATGCCAAAAAATGCCAAGAGAATCTTCCTTCAACAAGTGCACCTCACTAAATAAGCCAAAACCCTAAAGTAGGGCGCAAATTTCAAACCTCACCAAGTGGTGAGTGAGTTGTGATGATAAAATGAGAGTCAAAACCCTCAATATATAGTGTATCAATGACCTAAGTTTACTTTTTAGGTCAGAAAAAGGGCAACAAGGCCATAATATCAAAATAATAATGTTTTTACATTAAATTGTCAAATTAAAACCCTAATTGAGCTGCAAAGAGAGTAAAAACCCCTTCAAGGGAGGTGCTAGCCCTTTCTAAGGCCAGTGCAACATCCAGAAGCAAAATGTTAGCCCCTCTAGGGGCCTCTCCAACATGCCACACGTGCCACTGCTGCCCAGTCTGCCTCCAAAAGTGTCCATGAACCTAGATGACGTCATGGTGAAGATGGGGACATCCTAAACCTTCCAAGGCTAGCGTTCGACTGAAAAGGGGTCTTTCCCCTTAGGTCTAGTCCTGCCAGAGTGTCTTTGGTGGAACGTCCTCTTCCTCTCAGGTGCAAAACCCCTAATCAAACTTTGTCCTGTCTCTGCCTCCTGATGGGGTCTCAGCATCCATCTTGTGGCCTCTTCAGCCCCATGGAGGTCCGAACTGGTCATCTCCCTATGTGTACCGGTCCAAGTGGTACCTGTCCGTCGGGCATGGTCCTGCACATCAAAAGCCATGCCCTCCATGGGCTCATCAGTCACAGGGATCATAGCAATGTCAATCACATCTCATCATCAATATTATTAAACATATGCATAAAACCCCTAATACATCAGTCAATAGCTTAAAGACATTACAAAAACCCGCAATACAAGGTTGGAGAAAAGGTCAAGGCATCCTATTGGGCTAGTGTCCACAATAAAAGGAAAGTTTCTAGAAAGATCTCATCCAAGCCATGTAAGTGAGGTGATGTGGCTAGGGATGTCCAAACATGTGGGTGCAGTGAGGGCCAAGGATGCATAAGTGTTACCTGTGGGTGCCTTTGTATAAGGCGAGTTGTACCTGTCATGGATGCATTTTTTCCAAGCCCATTCTTGCCTTTATTCTTTTTATTCTTGTTTTATTCTTTTATTTGCTTTTTTTTTTGTTCAAGATCTAACCAGGGGACACTGCCTTGGCATGGTGACCAGAGTTGACAACGTTACCCACAAGTAATTTCACAGAGATGAGAAGGCTAGCTCGTGATGAGACCCCCTTTCCTTTGCCCATGCAACCAAAGGCCACTGCCTTAGCGTGGTAACCAGATGGTGGCAATGTCATATTGTTGGGTACCCATGGACCTAATAGTTTGGCTCGTGAGACCCCTATCCTCTGAGTAGGTCTTGTTTTGTTATTTTCCGGGCCCCTCTTGTTTCTTGCTGAGAGGCTTTTTATTGCCTTCTCGGGGATACCTGGGCGAAGCATCATGAGGTTTTATTTCTAGGCTTTTGTCTTTTACCAGGTGCTTTTACCTTCTGGGCCTTTAGCCCCTTCTTCCCACGAGATAAGGTGCAATCCTATAAATAGGTCAACCCAATGCCCGGACAAGGGGAGTGGGATAAATGAGCGAAAGATAAGATGAAACAGTGGTGTTATGATGGGAGCGGACGATGGCTTTTCAGAAATTCCCCCAGTGGCAAACCAAAACCTATGGGCACAGGCTTGCTAGGGCACCTTGTCAATTCCCCCAAGCATGGTCAAGTGGGCAAATGTAAGATCCAAGCAGTTGTTAGAGATAAAAGGAATCAGATGCATATATTTAAAGGTTTTAATGATCAAAAGTGACACATACCATGATACCTAGACCAATTACCTCACAGAGCAAGAACCTTCTCTGATACAGGACCAAGCCGATGGTGATGGATGTTGCTGCTACTGACAAGACAAAGCTGATGGAAGAAGAAAAGGATGGGCCCTCCAGGGCCATGCTCAGGTCAATCCTACTCTCGGTACTCCATGTCTAGGACTTGTGGGTCTCGAGACATGATCTCCTAGTTATCCCTAAAAAGCAGGGATAACAAAGCCCATGAGTTGGCTGAGTGGTTCGTCTCTGAGACAGAGATGGAGTGTTGTGGGCCTGTCTATAGGGAAGCCCATGAACTGGGTGTGTGGTTCCTCTCTGAGACGAAGATGGAATGTTGTGTGCCCCTGTGTCGGGAAGCCCATGAGTTGGGTGTATCATTCTCTCTGAGATGAAACGATGTATTAGCCTCCTCTGTGCAGAGAGATGAGATGATGTGATACTCCAAATGATTCTCCTGTGAGACGTAGTGAGAAAGAGATCTGTTGAGTTGGGCGTGCCTATGGTTGAGCACAGGTGAACGTGATCCTAGTGGCTGAGCACTGGTGAGTGTGGTTCTCCTATGAGACGTAGTGAGATAGAGATGTGGACATCCCTGTGGCTGAGCACAGATGGATGTGCCCCTAGTGGTTGAGCACTAGTGGGTGTATGAGATCCCTTGCTATATTGTACAAGAGTCAGACTTATCTGTAACCCTATTTGTGATGTAAAGGGTACAGGTCGGCCCCACCATAAAGTGAAAGATAATTAATGTAAAAGATAATTAATGTAATTATTAATTATATTATGAGTTATTGAGGTCGACCCTGTTGTGCCAATAGACCCTATTGTTGATAGGCTCAGTCTAATATAAATAAAGGTAAATTACCCATTGAGGAATCATAACACAAGTGTGAGTTTGGAAATTTCAGCAAGTACTTGTTCTTGGGAAAAGTGCGCACCTCTATTGGGCGCTAGTCTTTAAGGGTTTGTGAGAACCCTTTTGTGTGCTAGGTTTATGGTGTGAGAGGTCTTTCTCTTAAAGAATATAGCAAAGGTTTGGTTGGGTTTTCTTCCCTTGTTGAGAAGAGTTTCCCAGGATACTGCTTGTGTACTTGTGCATGGTATTTCTTCTTGTGATCTTGGTTGCTGCAACAAATTGTTAATGGTGAAACTGCAAATGTCTATGGTTCAAGTAAAATGCTAAAAATGGAATGAACTTCATGCTTGAGCCTAGCTTAATGAAAAATCAGCACTTTTTACTCTTTGTCTTATTGCTTTTTCTTTCAAGAGAATAGTTGGAGGACACTGCCCTGGCGTGGTAACTAGTGGTGACAACGTTACCCACAAGCATTTCACGGAGATGAGAAGGTTGGCTCGTGATGAGACCCCCTTTCTCTTGGCTATGCCACCAAGAGCCACTACCTTGGCGTGGTGACCAGATGAATAGTAGTGTCATACTGCTACATGCCCATGGACCTTATAGGATGGCTCATGATGAGACCCCCTATCCACCACCTAGGTCTTGAGTTTTAATTTATTTCATGGGTCCCCCCTTTTTCTTGTGGAGAATCCTTTTATTGCTTTCTTGGGGATCCCTGGGTGAAGCATCTCAAGGTTTGATCCTCGCTTTTAACTTTTTCCAGCTACTTTTACCCTCTGGGCCTTTAGCCCCTTCTTCCCACAAAGCAAGGTACAACCCTTACTAACTTGGAAAACCCAATGCCCAAACCAATGTAGGGGATAGATGAGAGAGAAAATGATGAAAAGTGATAAGTATGGAAGGAATGGGCGATGACCTTTCATAGGCCCACCCAGTGGAAACTCATCCCTAAGGGAACCAACTTGCTAGGGCACTCTGTCATCCCCCCAGGTATGGGCAAGTTAAAAGGCATAATGTCCAAGAAAACTTCATGAAGCAAAAGAGAATTAAATGCACATATTCAAATGTTTTGAGAATCAGAGTGACACATACCATGATACCTGGACTCATTACCTCATGGAGCAAGACCCATTGTTACTTCAGAACTAGGCCGATGGGATGGATGTTGCTGCTACTGATAGATGCGAGGCGCTGAAGAAAGGATGGGCCCTCCAAGGCCAAGCTGAAGTTAATATGGCTCTCGATACCCCATGTCTAGGACCTGTGGGCCTCGAGACATAATCTCCTTAGTTATCCCTAGGATAGGGGATAACAATGGGGTCCACCAGTTCACTAACCGATCTGGTTCTGATAACATCGAGAGCATGACAACAATAAAGAAATGTTGTCATTTATATGATATGAACAATTATGAAAATATATATTTTCCTCAAATTCTCTATGGCATCTTTTGGCGAAATTTTACAAAAATCTTTTTAAGGATGAATTTTATTATTTCCTATTTTGTTGGTTAATTTTGAAAATTCTCAAACAATATCCTATGATGTACACCACAACATGATAGATATATCAGATTCAAGTCAACGGCATGGCCATCTGAACTAAAGGAAACCCCTTAAGTAGAAAAATGAGATTTGTAGCAACTAATTGAATGTGGTCTAATACATATAAAGGAGTGACTTATCAAAGAAGAAAAAGAAACCTTCCTTAAGGAGATCAACAAAGCCCTATGAGAGTCCCAAAGAAAGATAATCAACCCATGGGATGTTAATTTTCTAATCCTAGCACCGACAAATAACTCCAAATAAAACCATTTTATTGAATAGATGCACAGTTAGGTTACTTAACCAAATAAATCAGTGGAAACAAATAAAATGGAAACCAAAACACATTGCACAAGAGATTTATGGGTAAAAAACCCTGGAAAAACCTCGAAGGAAAAACCAATTATGTGACATTTATTATTATTAATTTGGGCTCCCATCCTAGGAAAATGGTTCACCTGAGGAATACAAAAACAACAGATAACCAAGCCCTACAAACCTCAAGATCACTCCTTTGATCTTGTTGGTTGGATGATATCTCCCTTGCTGCCCCTTTGCTCCTATCCTCAACCCCTGCCCTCCACACTTGGATGAATGTCCTCCACCCAATAAATGAGAGTTCACTCTCTCACTCTGTGTATCTGTTGTATCTCATCCTCTCACATAGGTCGCCTTTTATAACCTTGAATTTACCCTAAGTCCAAAACCCTAAATCTCCTAAAATGATCAACGGCTGAGATCTAATCCCATTTTCACTTTAGATCTAACGACTAGGACTTAATTTAATTACTAATGCCAAATACTTAGGCATTTAATTAGATTAAACTCACATCAATTACAAAAGTACATTCACTTAAATAAAGTGAATCTCCTATGATTCTAAGAGGCATTCAAGACGACTCCCACATCTTAGACACAAACACACGTGGAAGTACTTGTCTCGCGCTATTAAAACATCAACAATCCCTCTTAGCGAGGAAGGTGCTTCTACCACCTGGAGGTGGCTTTGTCTTCGTTGTCATATCTGCTACAATGGTTGCTCTCCAATCCAACTGATTGGCTACTCCCTTTGAAACGAAAACTATCATTTCCATCTCGCTCAGACCCTGCTTCAAAGACTTCCCTCTAATCATGCTCTTAGAAGCCTCCTACTCCTGAGCATCCTACATGGTCATCCTGTACCATGATTCCTGCTACATCTCCAGGAGGTACCCTACATTTTTTCACTTGGTTGCACCATTGTAATCCCAAGGATGCAAGCTAAATGCATGTAAACCATAGTGGATGATGTTGTATGGACTCCTAGACTTGGTCTGACCATGATCAGTCTCCTTAGTCCCCATTTCAATGTCTTTCATCCTGGATGGGATTGAGGGCCTTGGAGTGGATCTATTGTAGACAGATGAGTTGTGTGGAGCCATGAGTTTCGTAATCCCCCATTCCTAGGGATAACTAAGGAGATAATGTCTTGAGGCCCTCAAGTTGCAGACACGAAGTACAGAGAGATAGACTAGTAGACAGAACCCCATATCACACCACTCATCACCTTGTCATCGATGGTTGCACCATTCACCACACCAGCTTGGCTCAAAGAGGTCAACAGGTCTTGCTCCATGAGGTAATGAGTCTGCTATTGTGGTAAGTGTCATTTTAATAAATGAAGCATTTGAATATGTTGCAAAGGGTCCTTTCTTGATTTTGAAAATGTTTGCTTGGAAATTATGCTCTTTAACTTATTTCACCTTGGTGGATGACATTGTTGTCCTAACAAGTGGTCACCCTCAGGGAAAGGGTTGCTACTAGGGGGTCTCCTTGATGAGTCATCATATTGCTCCCACACATACTTGCCACTTTCTATTTTTCCTTCCCTTTGTTTCCTCAACTTTTGGGTTTTTGGGCCACATTGACCCAAGAAGGGCTTGTACCTCATTTCATGGGAAGAAGGGGCTAAAGGCCCAAAGGCTTGTAGCTGGAAAAAGATAAAAGCCAATCAAAAACCTTCTAGATGCTCGCCCAGGGATCCCGAGAACAATGAAATGTTTTGAAGATTTTTCCAAGTCCTAATAGGCTGCAATCTAGGTCTGTCTTTGACCTCAAGATGGCTCTAAGTTTCTATTGTCACACACTTGTCTGTTGTTGTTTTATATCAGCAAATAGATCAGGAACTTCACTGTTGTTTTGTTAGGCTACATAGGCTTTTAGGTGCTCTAGCATGTAGTTTTAGTCACCAATAGGTTAGCACATGCATACCATAAAATATGTAACACACCTCTAGATATTTACTGCTGAAATAATGTTGTTCTACACTCTAGCATACATGAAAATGAACACATGTATTTTTGGTCAACATGACCCTAGATAAAAACCCCCTGGGGAAAACCAGTTTGGAATATAAGTCTATATATGTGGAGAAAAGAAGGTGGAATACAACAAGTACATGAAACAAATGAACCTGATACAATAGCAACTTCTCTCAAGCCGCAACACAATTCCAAGAGTGAAAGATGTGCCCAAGCATGGTGCACCCTCCTCAAATGTTGTCCAATCCACTGATGTGAAGCGCCCTAGCTCCTTGAAGCTCTGGTGAAGAAACCCTTGCACACAAACAAGTTGTTGGGTGCTACCTCTCCACTGAATTTGACCTCAACCACTGAAACACCTCCCTGCTATAGATGCACCCTCCTCCTAGAGTGCACCCTCCTCCAAGCAAGAACCACAACCACAAATAAAAGAGGGCCTAAGCCTCCATGAGACCTCCATGAAAGGAGGCACCCAAGCTTCCCTCAACCATCCTCACCTCAATGATCTCTCTCAAACTCTCCAAGTGAACATAAGTGTGAAATGAGTGTCTCTTTGCCCTATGCGCCCCTCTTGAACCTCCATAAGCAAACCTAAAAGATGGATGGATGAGATCATCCCATCTCATCTCTAATCAAAGGTTGAGATCATCCCATAATAATCTCACTCACAAACCCACTTTGGGTTAAGTTCCCTAAGTTCACTTTATGTCTCCTAATTCATCCACAAAGTGAATTAATAGTCATTTTAGGCTAAAATGACCAAATTTTACTTTTCACTTAAATCTCCCAAGTCAAAGTGAAATTAGACATAAAGTACAAGGTACATAGTACATAGTACTTCCAACTTGTGTTTAGAGGCTCACAACCAAAGGGGACCACTTCCCAAGGTACACAAATCTCAACACTCCCTCTTACCGAGGAAAGTGTTTCTCACCAAGCCCATCTGGTCTCTGAAGTAGACATGTTTGCCCCTTGGCAAGACCTTGGTGAGAATGTCTACAATCTACTTGTCAGTCGATATATAATGTAACTGTACTGCCCCTCTCTGAACCCAATCTTTGATGAAGTGATATCTAATCTCAATATGCTTCGACTGGTCATGGAAAACTAGATTCTCAGAGAGTTTGATACAACTCTGATTATCGTAGTGTATGACGGTTGGAGGCAACTCCTGACCAAATAATCCTACCAACTTCTTACGAAGCCAAATGGCCTCGCAACTGGCCTGACTGGCCGCCATGTACTCTACCTTGGTGGAACTCAAAGCAACTGACTTATGTTTCCGGCTGAACAAGGAAACAAGTCCTGACCCCAAACCAAAATAGCACCCTGAGGTGCTTTTCTTGTAAGTAGCACATCCTTCCCAGTCTGAGTCTGTGTAGCCAACCAAACTGACTCCATCACCTCTGATATAGTCCAGGCCATAATCAACTGACCCAGCAATGTACCTCAACACATGTTTTGCCCCAATCCAGTGAACACTCCTCAGCCCTACCATATGTTGGCTGAGAGTGTTCACGGAAAAACAAATATCTGGCCTAGTGTTAACCAGATACAAGTGAACAGATCAACTGTCTATAAACTGTAGCATCCACCAACTGGGAATCTGAAGCACTAAGCTTCTTCCAGTTGGTGACCATGGGTGTCGACATAGGACTGCAGTCCTCCATCTGAAATTTGCTCAGAATATTTGCAGCACACTTCCCCTGCCTAAGAAATATGTGACCCTCCTCCTGCCATACCTCCATACCCAGAAAATAGTGCATCAACCCAATGTCACTCATCTCAAACTCTGATGCAAGTCCCAACTTGCACTCAGCTATGAGATCCTCTGCACCTGTGATGAACAAGTCATCCACATACAAAATGAGAATGAGCGTGTCCTCACCTCTAATGATGTAATAGAGGTTAGGATCAACATCGCTCTTCTCAAAACCCATCTGAAGCAAGTTTGTGTCAATACGTGAATACCAAGCTCTGGGAGCTTGCTTTAGACCATATAGTGCCTTTCTCAAAAGGCACACATGAGACTCCCTCTCACTCACCTCGAACCCCTGTGGCTACTCAATGTACACCTCCTCCTCTATAAAGCCATTTAGAAATGCGGTCTTTACATCCATCTGATGTATCCTCCAACCCATCTCCGCCGCTATGGCAATAATACTCCTGATCGAGATGTGTCTCGCAACTGGTGCGAATGTCTCATCATAATCGACTCCCTCTATCTGAGAGAATCCTCACACCACAAATCGAGCCTTGTGTTTCTCTATGCTGCCATCTGCAGCATACTTGATTTTGTACAACCACCTGGAAGTTGTTGATGAATGCAGCTATGGGAGACATCCTCCAGCTTACAAACCTGTGAGATATGGAACATAGCAGCTATGTGAAGTCTTTTTCACAGCTTACAAACCTAAGAGAAAGCCCCTTTGAAGGGTTCGTGGTTCCTGCCTGGGACAGAGTCAGGAACGTAAAGATGGCCTCCTCCATGACGTGAGTGAGAAGAACTCTAGATGATTATCCGATGTAAGAGCAATCTATTGAGTTAGGACGTGCTTGTGGCTGAGCACAAGGTGAACGTGGGAAATCCCAAAAGTGTTGGGCACATCATCATGAAAACATAAATGAAGATGATGTGATGGCCTCCTCTAACCAACAGCAGAGTTGACGAGCAGGCTCCAAATGATCCTCCTGTAGGTGGCAGTGGGAAAGCAGATCTGTAGAGCGGAAGTGCCTGTGGACGAGCATAGGTGAACGTGTGAAGACTTGGTTCATCTGTGTAATGCAGTGAATCAGGTCCATGGCATCCCTATGGATGTGCCCCTAGTGGATGAGAACTAGTGGGTGTATAAGATCCTTTGCTATATATTGTTCAAGAGTCAGACCTACCTGTAACCCTAGTTATTGTGTAAAGGGTACAGGTCGACCCTACCTTATTGTGTCTAAAGATAAACTGTAAAAGATAATTAATAGTAATATTAATATTAATTATTATAATAATAAATAATATAATATATTTAAGTGAGGTTGGCCCTATTGTGCCAATAGACACTTTAGTTGATAAGACAAGTTTAATATAAGTAAGAGGAAATCTTTCATTATAGACACACACACTTGTGAGTTTTGGAAATTTCAGCAAGTACACTTCTTGGTCAAAGTTGCACACCTCTCTTGGGCGCTAGAGTTCTAGGGTTTTGTGCACCCTCTTGTGTGCTAGATATTCTTGGTGGTGAAAGGTCTTTCTCTTGAAGAATATAGCAAAGGATTTGGCTGGGTTTTTTCTCCCTTCTTTGAGAAGGGTTTCCCAGGATATATCTTTTGTTCTTGTGCATGGTGTTTCTTCTTGTGATCTTGGTTGCTGCAACATTCTTGTTTATGGTTAAGACATGATGAAATTAAATCAACTACATGCTTAACCTAATGCTATGAAAAATCAACAGAAGTCACAACTGACTTCCCCACTGGCCTCGGAACCACCTCCCAAACATCATTGCGCATAATGGAGTCATACTCCTCTAGCATGGCCTCTCGCCAAACATGTTGGTCAACTGCCTGCGAAAATGTTCGTGGCTCAGTATCTGAGATACTCGTCATCAAAGCCATATAGGATCTAAACCTCATTGGAGGATCTAAACCTCATTGGAGGTTTACTATAACCCTTCTTCTTCTTTCCTCATATATACACACATATCTCAAACTGGTTTTCCCCGGGGGGGTTTTATCCAAGGTCATGTTGACCAAAAATTCCTGTGTCTACAAATGCATGATTTAGTTTCTTAGATCTGTTCATATTCAGCAGTAAACGATGTATTAGGTGTGTTATGTTTATTTGAGTTGCATGTACTAATTTTCTGTGACAAAAACGACATGCAAGGGCACCCAAATTGAGAACATAACCATAACAAATCAGCTTGAAAGTTTTGGACTGTTGGCTGTTATAAAACAACAACCTATACTTCAGAAGACAATGAAACTTAGAGCCTCTCTGTGGTCAAAGATAGACCCAGAAGGCAAGTTGATAGGACCTTGAATTTTCACATGGTATCAGAGCTTCGGTTGCTGAAATATGGAGTAGTTGGGACAACATTTTGTTGGCTGTCATATACATCTTCTTAGCAGATTTTTGTGGACAGCCATTGACTCATTCAGTGGTTGTTAGAGGGAAGAATTTTTCAAAAGGTTGTTGGACAGTTTTGACACTTGTCTTCAGTCTCTTTTCACAACTACGCAGTAGGAGTGAGGCTAAATTGACTTGACCTCTTTTCACACCTATCTTGTTAGGAGTGAGGTCAGAATACACTTGTCTCTTTTCACACCTGTGTTGACAGGAGTGAGACAGTGTCTTCCTTGGCAGAGTGAGCATCAGTTGGGCAGTGCATGATGGCAGACATGTCAGCATCTCAGATGCGAGTTGAGGACATGCTAGCAGGGACTAGCAATTGGTCACCTTGAAAGGCGAGGATGGTCTTCGTCTTAGAGGACCTCGAGCTATGGGATATAGTCGAGGCAGTTGTTCCCCCCATTCCTGTCACTGCTCCCGTCTTGGTGGCAAAGTTCAGAAAAAGAAACAACAAGGCGAAGAGGACCATATGTGATGCAGTTCGTGACCATATCATACCCCAATTTGACGGCGAACGCTAATGCATACGAGATTTGGGCATTGTTATCCCCGATTTTTAGGGATAACTAGGAGATCATGTCTCGAGGCCCACAGGTCCTAGACATGGAGTACCGAGAGCAGGATTGACCTGGTCATGGCCCTGGAGGGCCCATCCTTTTCTTATTCCATTAGCTTTGTCTTGTCAGCAGCAACATCATCCATCACCATCGGCTTGGTCTTGTATCAGAGAAGGTTCTTGCTCCATGAGGTAATTGGTCCAGGTATCATGGTATGTGTCACTTTTGATCATTGAAACCTTTAAATATATGCATCTGATTCATTTTATCTCTAACAACTTCTTGGATCTTACATTAGCTCACTTGACCATGCTTGGGGAAATTGACAGGGTGCCCTAGCAAGCCTGTGCCCATAGGTCTTGGCTTGCCATTGGGGGGATTTCTGAAAAGCCATCGTCCGCTCCCATCATAGCACCACTGTTTCATCTTATCTCCCGCTCTTTTATCCCATTCCCCTTGTCCGAGCATTGGGTTGACCTATTTGTAGGATTGCACCTTATCTCGTGGGAAGAAGGGGCTAAAGGCCCAGAAGGTAAAAGCAGTTGGTAAAAGACAAAAGCCTAAAAATGAAACCTCGAGATGCTTCGCCCAGGGATCACCGAGAAGGCAATAAAAGGCCTCTCAGCAAGAAACAAGAGGGACCTGAAAAATAACAAATAAGACCTAGTCAGAGGATAGGGGGTCTCATCACAAGCCAGCCTATTAGGTTCATGGGTACCTAACAGTATGACATTGCCACCATCTGGTTACCACGCCAGGGCAGTGACCTTTGGTTGCATGGCCAAGGAAAAGGGGGTCTCATCACGAGCCAGCCTTCTCATCTCTGTGAAAGTACTTGCGGGTAACACTGTCAGCTTTGGTCACCATGCCAAGGCAGTGTCCTCTAGTTAGCTCTTGAATAAAAAGAAAAAGAAGAAGAAAAAGCAAATAAAAGAATAAAGGCAAGAACGAGCATGGAAAAAATGCATCCATGACAGGTACAACTCGCCTTCTACAAAGGCACCCACAGATAACATTATGCATCCTTGGCTCTCACTGCACCCACATGTCTAGACATACCCTAGCCACATCACCTCACTTACATGGTTTGGATGAAATCCTCCTAGAAACTTTCCTTTTCTTGTGGATACTAGCCCAATAGGACGTCTTGTCTTTTTCTCCAATCTCGTATTGCAGGTTTTTGTAATGTCTTTGAGCTATTGACTGATATATTAGGGGTTTTATGCATATGTTTAATATTATTGATGATGAAATGTGATTGACATTGCTATGATCCCTGTGACTGATGAGCCCATGGAGGGCGTAGCTTTTGATGTGCAGGACCATGCCCGACGGACAGGTACCATTTGGACCGGTACACATGGAGAGATGATCAGTTTGGACCTCCATGGGGCTGAAGAGCCCACTAGATGGATGCTGAAACCCCATCAGGGGGCAGAGACAGGACGGTGGTTGATCAGGGTTTTGCACCGAAGAAGAAAAGGATGTTCCATTAGAGGCACTTTGGCAGAGCCCGACCTAGGGGGATTGACCCACTTCCAGTGAAACGTTTGCCTTGGATGGCCCACGACGTCACCTATGGGCTCATGACGTCATCTAGGTATGTGGCAGTTTGACAGGACAGTTGGCACGTGTGGCATGATGAAGAGGCCCAAAGAGGGCTAACGTTTTGCTCTTTATTGCTACATTTGCCCTAAAAAGGGGCTAACGTCTCCCTTAGAAGGGGTGACGTCTCACCTTTTGCTCAATTAGGGTTTTTAAATGAACATTTGATGTAAAATAGTATTATTTTGGTATTTTGGCCTTGTCGGCCTTTTTATGACCTAAAAAGTTAAATTAGGTCATTGATACAGTATATATTGAGGGTTTTCACTCTCATTTTTATCATCAATTATCACTCACTCATTAGTGAGGTTTGATTTTAGCGCCCTATTGGGGTTTTTGGTTGAACTAAGTGATGCGCACTTGTTGAAGGAAGAGATTTTTTGGCATTTATGGTGTTTCTCTTGAAGGAAGGTGTTACAACTAGGGTTTGCATGGTTATTTCTTCATGATTTGTAAGTATTTTTTTGCAAAACTTCTTGATTGAATGGTTGTAGTTTGATTTCTTGCATCTATTTATAAATATTGTTGAATCAAAACCCTAGGGGACAAACACACAAGTAAGTCGTTGTCTCATGTCCCCTGATAAAGAAGCCTTAAGCCATTGAAGAGGAAAAAGAGAGCCTAGCCATAGCTACACTCCTTCTTTCTTCCTTATGCTAGTCATACCCTTTTGAGCCAAGAAGAGTGAGACATCCCTGGCCTAGGCTTACTACACTGGGGTCGTACTGTTCTAGGGTTTGCTGATAGGCCTTGCTCTAGCAACACCTCCCTCAAAAAAACCTCTTGTCTTGGTCTATTTTTCCTGTTTTTGGGCTAGCCGTTTGCCGAGAAGGAGGAGAGAGCACAAGGCCTTGCTTTTGCAACACCGGAGTGAGCCTCTCTTCCCTAGGGTTCTGCTTTTAAGGCACTACTCTAGCAACACCTTGAAACTTTTCCCTCCAGTCCTTTGAAATCTCTTTCCCTTCAACTCTTGCGTCCATCATTTATTGACTCCTTTAACCCTAAGGCACTGATCTCCAGCGTCCAACATTGAAGTGAAATCAAATCCAAACACTCTCAAACTTCTTTTAAACTGAAACCCTAACTACACTAACCCTAGAATGCTGGCGTCTCCCTTGGTTATTTCATCTTGATGCAGCAACGTCTCATTTTATAAGCAATTGAATGGTAGTTAAGAGCATTTATTGGATTGAGTGTTGATTTGTTGCATTGGATGCTATATCGTTCCAGTATTTATTAACAAGTGACATATTTATCATTGCCATTTTGCAAACATTGATTTCATCAATATTTACTGTCAAATTGCTTACTTTGAATATCAGATAGTCACTTACATATGAAGTACTAACCCCATTGAACATAGCTTGCATATATCTTTCTTGCTATTATCTTGTTCCAGGAAGGTACATTTTCTTAGGGGTTACTTCAAATTGGCCTTTGACCGGACTATCTTTTTGGGTGGTGATATGTGAAGGGGGAACTATCTTTTTTCTCTTAAACCTTTGCCTCTTCAAAGCCACGGGTCATCGGGGACGTCTCCCCTATGCCTAACCTCCCTAAATAGAAAGAGCCTCCCCATTGTGGTGACATTGCATGGGGAAGGTTCTTGTTTCGCCAGTTTGACCTACTATCCTGTAGCCTCTCTCTCATCTACAAACTGTGCGATAACATGCATCTCTTTGCAAGTTGTATGAGAGCCCCAATGAGAACCGAAAGATGGTGCTTCATGACCGACTCAGGGGCATTCCAATGCTCAAGGATGAGTCGGTAACTTCATTCCTTGGTCGTTACACTCAGATCAGAGACGATCTTGCAGCCGTCGGAGAGGTTGTGAACCCTAACACTTTGGTGAGGCAAGCTATGAATAGCTTCACCAAACCGTAGGGTCCTTTCGTACGGGGCATAGTTGCACGGGAGGTCATGCCTACATGGGAGAGGATGTGGGATGACTTCATCCAGGAGGAGATTCAGTTAGCAGCCGAGGCTTCTAGACAACGGCAGTAGCAGATTGGTCAGGGTGAGGAGGATCTTGCGCTTTGGACAAAGGGCAAGAAGAAGGCCGACCGTGGGGGTCGGCAGGGTCTCAAGTTTGGGGCCTGTTATCCCCGATTTCTAGGGATAAGTAGGATATCATGTCTCGAGGCCCACAGGTCCTAGACATGAAGTACCGAGAGCAGGATTGACCTGAGCATGGCCCTGGAGGGCCCATCCTTCTTCTTCTAAGCCGGATTTGTCCTGTCCGCAGCAGCAGCATCTGTCACCATCGGCTTGGACTTGCATCAGAGAAGACTCTTGCTCCATGAGGTAATTGGTCCAGGTATCATGGTATGTATCATGTTTGATCATTATAACTTTCTTATATATGCATCAAGTTCCTTACATTTCTGACAACTGCTTGGATCTTACACTAACCCACTTGACCATTGTTGGGGGGATTAACGGGGTGCCCTAGCAAGCTTGTATCCATGGGTTTTGGTTAGCCACCAGGGGGGATTTGAAGAGCCATCATCCGCTCCCACCATACTATCACTTTACATCTTATCTCCCATACATCCATCCCATTCCCCTAGTCCGGGCATTAGGATGACCTTTGAAGGGTTACACTTTGTCCTGTGGGAAGAAAGGGCTAAAGGCCCAGGGGGTAAAAGCAGCTGGTAAAAGATAGAAGCCATAGGAAATAAAACCTAGAGATGCTTCGCCCGGGGATCCCCAAGAAGGCAATAAAAGGACTCTCGATAAAAAACAAAAGGGACCCGAAGAAAAATAATAAAACAAGACCTAACCAAGAGGATGGGAGGTCTCATCACGAGCCAGCCCATTATGTTCATAGGTATCTAGCGGTATGACATTGCCATTATCTGGTTACCACACCAGGACAGTGACCTTTGGTTGCATGGACAAGGGAAAGGGGGTCTCATCACGAGCCAACCTTATCATTTCTGCGAAAATACTAGTGGGTAACACTGTCAGCTCTGATCACCATGCCAAGGCAGTGTCCTCTGGTCAGACCTTGAAGTAAAAAGGAAAGAAAAAGTAATAAATAAGAAAAGAATAAAGGCAATAAAAGGGCTTGGAAAAAACTGCATCCATGACAGGTACAACTCACCTCCTACAAAGGCACCCAAGGACAATACCTACCCCTGGTCTTCATTATGACTGGACTTCCTTAGACCATATCACTTCATGTACATGGCTTGAATAATCTTCTTCAGAAACTTTCTTCTTCTTGTGGATACTGGCCCAATAGGTCATTCTGTTTCTTTCTTCAACTTTGTATAGTAGGTCAGCGAAATGTCTTTGAGCTATTAGATGATGGATTGGGGTTTTATGCATGTATTTGATAAACTTAATGATGAGATATGATTGACATTGCTATGATCCCGAGGACTAATGAGCCCATGGAGGGCGAAGTTTTTGATGTGCAGGACCATACCTGACAGACAGGTACCAGTGGATCGGTACACATGGGGATATGATTAGCTCGGACCTCCATGGGGCTGAAGAGCCCATCAGATGGTTGTTGGGATGGCAGAGACAGGACAACGTTATGATGAGCCTTTGCACATGAAGAAAGAAGGACGTTCCACCCAGGACACTTTGGCTGAGCCCGACCTAGGGGGGATCACCCACTTCAGATGGAACGTTTGCCTCTTGATGAACAGGACATCACCTAGGAGAGCTGGACGTTATCTTGAGCGTGTGGCAGCGTGATGAGGTTATTGGCACGTGTGGCAACTTGGAGGAGCCCTAGAAGGGCTAACGTCTGACTTTTGGATGCTGGATATGCCCAAAAAGGGCCAACGTCTCCCTCAGAAGGGCTTGACGTCCCACCTTTTGCTCATATTATGTCATTTTTCTAGCAGTTAATGTAAAAACAGTGTAAATTTTGTAGTCAGCCTTGTCGGTTGTGTTGCCGCCTTATACACACCTTTGGGAGACGTGGAAGAAATCTTCAATCCACTCGGTGTGTCCTTGGGGGCAAGTGAGAGTTAAGGTGCTGTCACCTAATCCTCAACTCCTCCGTCTAGGCCAACTCCTAGCGAA
>ML798958.1:48300-61943 GCA_009831015.1 Picea engelmannii
GATGATGAACGATACAAGTCGGGCCCAAATAAACCCCTCAATATCTCCCGAACTCTCTGTCACCCCTATCTGGCTACTCGGGCAGGCATAACACTCTGAAATGTTGTAATGTTATAATGTCCCAAAATGGGGACATTACAGTGGCATCCTCAATTGGTAAGTCTTTCCATTTGACTAAGTACTCCTTGATGCTTCTCTTCCTTAGATTCTTCTCCCGAACCTCCAGTATCTCCTCTGGTATCAGTATCAATTGCCCCTCCTCATCTAAGGGTGGCAGTACCTCAACGGGAGTGATGTGTTGGCCTATGACTCTTTTCAAACATGACACATGGAAGACGTTGTGTACTTTGCTACCCTCTGAAAGCTCAAGCTCATAAGCCACGACCCCTACCTTCATGTTGACCCGATAGGGTTCAAAGAATCTGGGTTGGAGCTTTTCTGCTCCGCTTCTTTTAATGGATGCCTGTCCATACGGTTGGAGCCTCAAGTAGACCAGATCACCAACCTCAAACGTACGTTCTACCCTGTGCATGTCTGCCTGGACCTTTTGCTGATTCTGTGCCCTTTGTAGATGATCCTTCAGTTCTCTGAGTATGTACTGACTCTACTAGATCCAATCCTGAACCATAGGAGCTCTGTTATCACTAAAGACAATCTCTACAAAGGAAAGTGGGTCATAATTGTACAAAGCTCTGAAAGGAGTCATACCAATAGACATGTGATGAGTTGTGTTGTAGTAGTATTCTCCCAAGTGTAACCAATTGACCCATGCTTTTTGCTGCCCTGATACATAATTTCAGAGGTAGCCTTCTACCCACTTATTGACTATTTTGGTCTGACCATCAGTCTGAGGATGGTAACTGGTGTTCGGGGTCAAGGTCGTACCAACCAGCCTGAATAATTCCTGCCAAAAAGTACTCATGAATTGGTTGTCCCTATCACTCACAATGGTCTTGGGTAGACCATGTAGTCTAAAAACCTCCCTGGAGAACAATTCAACAACCTGTGTTGCACTAAAGTCTGTGGCAATGGAGAAGTGTGCAAACTTCGTCAATCTGTCCACCACTACAAAAATACAATCCTTACCATGTGCTTTGGGCAATCCTGTGATGAAGTCCATGGAGATGCTCTCCCATTTGTGCTCCGGAATGGGTAGAGGTTGTAATAATCCGGTTGGGTGTGTGTGCTCATCCTTGTTTGTCTGACAAGTAGTGCATTCCTTGATGTGACACATCACATCTTCCTTCAACCCTTTCCAAAAAAACCTTTCTCTTACCTGTCGGTATGTTTTGACAAATTCTTGATGTCCTGCCACAGGTGAATCATGGCATGCTTGAAGTACCTTGGCCTTAAAGGCTAACTCAGGAACCAAGAAAATTTGACCCTTGTAGTAGATGACGTCATCCATGATTTTGAAGTTGTAATCCTTTATTTGTCCATCCATCAACTGACATGCAAACTGGTTCTTTAAATATTCTACTAAGAGGTGAGCCTTCCAGCCAACTGAGATATCGGTCATAGCATAAACCGATGGCCTTCTGGATAATGCATCTGCCACTACGTTATTCTTCCCCTTGACAAACTCGATGTCAAAATCATAGGCCTATATATTGCTAACCCACTTTTGTTGCCTCTCATTTAAGTCTTTTTGTTCCAAAAAGTACTTAAGGCTGTCGTGATCTGTCCTTACCACAAATTTTGCTCCTACCAAGTATTGCCTAAACTTAGCCAATGCGTGCATGATGGCCAACATCTCTTTGTCATAGATGATATAAAGAAGCTCAGGGACTCTCAACTTTCGGCTCTCATAGACAAGTGGTTGCCTATTCTGCATAAGCATTGCTCCAATGCCCTCCCCGGAGGCATCACACTCCACTGTGAAGGGTTGGCCGAAATCTGGTAGGGCTAAGATTGGGCACGTACTCATTACCTTCTTCATTTTGTCAAATGTCAACTGTGCCTCTGAACTCCATTTGAACGCTCCTTTCTTGATCAAATCGGTTAAGGGTGCACAAAGCTATGAGAAACCCTTGACGAATCCCTTGTAGTAGCAACAAATGCCAAGAAATCCCTTCAATTCTATGAGGATCTTAGGTGTGGGCCAGTCAAGTATAGCTTGGATCTTCTCTTGGTGTACCTGTACCCCTTTTACCCCAATGATGTGTCCCAAATAGAGGATTTCTATCATTCCAAATTCGCATTTGGATTCCTTTGCATACAAGGATTGATCCTCCATGATGGATAGAATCTGTTCTACATGCTGAATGTGCTCCTCCCAAGTCCTACTACAGATCAATAAGTCATCAAAAAATACTAGGAGGTGCTTCCTTAACTGCTTGTTCAAGACATGATTCATGCAAGATTGAAACGTGGTTGGCGCATTAGTCAATCCAAATGGCATCACTAGCAATTCATAGTGACCATAGTGACATCTGAAAGCAGTCTTGGGGACACCCTGCTCCCTCATTTTGATCTGATGATAGCCAGAGCACAAGTTAATCTTGGTGAAGTAAACAACCCCGTGGAGATCATCCAATAGCTCATCATGAGATACATGTTCTTGATTGTCTTTTTGTTCAAGACCCTGTAATCAATGCACACGCGCATGGTCCCATCCTCCTTTTTTACTAGTACCACTGAAGATGCAAAAGGACTGGAACTTGGTCTAATGTGGCCCATGTCTAGCAGTTCTTTGACAGCCTTCTCTATTTCATCTTTGTACTTCTTTGGGTGTCTGTAGGGAGTGGTGATGACAGGTTTCGCTCCCTCTTCCAGCTCTATGATATGCTCAAACCCCCTATTTGGTGGTGCTCCTGGTGGAATGGGTCCGAACATCTTGCTATGCTTGTCAATGATTCTCTGAATCTCGGGTGAATAGTGAACCTCTCCCTTCTTGTCCACACATACTGATATCCTACACTCAACAACATATACAATGTCCTCTCTTCTGAAAATGGCCTCCATGCGCTTTGTTGTAACCACCCTAGGTGTGTTTCCTGACATACCACTGAGAATAGAATAAAACTACAAGAGTAAAATGGCTAGGCTAGAAGGAAAGAATAGAGTGTTGCTAAGGCAAGGCTCTATCTTACTTCATGCCTAGCCGTTTTACTCTTGTTGAACTAAGAAGGAGAAAGACGCATCAAGGCCTAGGCTAGCCTACACCTGGTGAGCCGTTTTTCCCTAGGGTTTGTTTAGTGAAGCCTTGCTCTAGCAACACGTCACTCACAAACCCTCTTGTCTTAGATCAATCATCTTTAGAGCTAGCCGTTTTTCCATTAAGCTAAAGAAGGAGGAGAGAGCATTGAGGCCTAGGGTTTCTACACCAAAGTGAGCCTCTCTCCCCTAGAGTTTTGTTGTTGAGGCCTTGCTTTAGCAACACTTCAACACTTTACCCTCTTGTCTTTGGTTTCATTTATCACTTAGTCCTTCACCCTTTGCGTCCTCTTTTTTTTGACTCCATATACCCTAGGAGGGCATTGATCTAAGGCCTTGTGTGTTGAGTACTTTGATCTCAAAAACAACTTCCAAACACTTTGAGCAGTCTCTTACTAACTTTACTAACCCTAGCCCAAGACTAATCTTCTAACCCTATTGCTGCTACCTTTTACTTGTGCTATAAACATATTTATTGCAGCATCTATTTCCTTTAAAAGTAATTGAATGATTAGCTAAGACATTGCTTCAAGTATTATTACATTGATTGCCATTGTTTATTGTGAAGCTTTATTAGCATTTATTGTGAAGTTACATATATATTGTAATCGTTGCCATTATACAACTTTGATTTGCTTCAACAATAATATTGTTCATCAATTGCTTATTATTAGAAAGTCATTGATTATATGAAGTACTAACCAGTAAGCAAGCTTGCACATATAGTTTCTTGTTGCTTTGTCTCGGGCAGGTACTCTTATTGGTTATTACTTTCGATTATCTTTATTGGCTGTAAGTCGGACTTTCTGATCAAGTGGTGACTTGTGAGGGGGATTATTATCACTTAGCTTTTGCCTTCATAAAACCCCAGGTCACCAGAGACGTCTCCCCTGGGCCTTACCTCCCTAAATAGAAAGAACCTTCCCATCAAGGTGACAGTGGGTGGGATTGGTTCAGTTACGCCAGTTTGACCTCTTTTCATCCATTTATTATCCAAACTACAAACTGTGCGATAACATTTTGGTGCCGTTTCTGGGGAACACTGAGTCAATTTTCCTCAAGACGACACTTTTCGGTAAGCCTTGCCTCCAGAGCCTTTATCTTACAAGCTTACTTGGCGACTCCACTTAGGGTGTTTTCCCTTATCCTTTGATAATTTCAAGAAAATTATCTGGCGACTCCACTGATGACGAAGCCAACCATGACTTCACAATGGGACCTGAGAAACTACAAGCCCTTGGACAGGAGTAACATCATGGGGTACCCTCAAAAAATGCCCTTTGAATACAAAAAATTGCTCCATGGATTCACTACTGGTGATAAAGAGAGTGTTGATTATCACATGAGAAACTTTTGGAATTTCTTCCTATCCTACCCTGTCGCTGATTATGCTGAAGACATGGTCATGAAAATTTTCTCTGCCAGTCTTTGTTGCAATGCTAAAGAATGGTATGACAACCTCCCCGATGCCAGCATCACGACTATGGAGCAATTTGAGGAAACCTTTCTCGAGAGATGGGGTATCTAGTTGGAAGACGTCCCAGTACTATTAGAAAAACTCGAGCATATAAAGCAAGCTGAGGATGAAATTGTCAGAGACTTCCAGGATAGATTTGAGAACATGCTGTATCAAATTCCTAAAAGCCATCATCCCGAAGAGAAGTACCTTGTCCATCTCTTTATTCGTGCGCTTTTGGGACACCTAGGTTTTCCCCTTGATAAGAGGGCCCCAAGGACGCTCGATGAAGCTTAGAACATGGCTGCAAGAATCGACGAGAACATCTCCTTGTCTGAGATAAGATGCCTCTTTACCTCAGGTACTCTTAGTAGGGAAAGTTTGTTTTCCCTTGAGAACTTCATTGTTGATTTCCAAGAAGAAGGGGAACAAACTGCAGATCAACAAAGGATTGTTGAAGACATAGTTGAGGAGCCGGATCCAAATGACGAAGTATCAACATGCCCTCCTCTCTCTGATGAGGCCATCCAAGAGCCTATTTTTCTTGCACAACAAAGGGACGATGAGGTTAGTTTCTTTCCTTCTCGGGATTTTGATGACACCTTGTTCCATGATTCAGAAAATGAAGGAGAAATGGAAGCCTTGAACGAAGTGGATCTTCCTTGCTGTACAATCAAAGATAAAGGGGCAACTCATGAGGATAAGACAGTAATGCATGTTGAAGATACCCAAGTCCTCGAAGCTCCTGCACAAGAAGAAACAAGCATTGTAAGTCACCCTCCTATCCATGATTCTGATGATTCTCTATTTTACCACTTGAGAAAAGAGGAGGAGATGGGTGAGCCTTTGAATGTTTTGAATCCTCCATGTTATTATGTTGATACTAACATAGTTGATATTGATGAGTTCATACATGTTGGAATACATAAATGGGATATAGTTGGTTTTGATATGGACCCCATTTACGACACTGAGAATCATTCCCAACTATTGCCTTCACAGTTATCACAACAGATTACCTTCGATTTTTGGCAACAAGGGAATGATATATTTACCAATGCTCCCCAAACACCCAAGGTTGACCTAGTACCATATTCTCCTGACGATTTTCGGTCTTACCTTGAGGGTTTTGATGAGTACTCCTCCGAGCACTTGGATTTATTCTATGAAGATGATTATCAACCACCATTGTGCTCTGGTTTTGATAGGAGTGAGAACAATGTTTGCACAAAGAAGGATTCTCATGACATATTTCTCCAGCCACATCTTATTACTTTACCTTGCCGTATCATTAAAGGTGTAGTTGGGAATTATATCCTTTGTGTCGAGTTTCCTCTGAGGCAAACCCTAGAGTCCGAGGGTTGGTTGAGAATTACAAGTTTAAGTTTATCATCTCAGTTTCTTAACTTTCCCTTGAGAATTTGCCAATCGTCTGCTAGGTCTTTGTCGATCCCTTCCTTGACTTTAGAACGTCAGGACGTCCTAGGTAGCCAGCTTGCGGACCTTTTGATTTAGTGTTCTGAACCGTGAACTTTTCATGACCCCTTCCTGAAGTGGATTGAGTACTTTCCTCAGAGATTGACGTGGCATGATTTTATCCCTCCTGTTATCCCCGATTTTTAGGGATAACTAGGAGATCATGTCTCGAGGCCCACAGGTCCTAGACATAGAGTACCGAGAACAGGATTGACCTGAGCATGGCCCTGGAGGGCCCATCCTTTTCTTCTTCCATCAGCTTTGTCTTGTCAACAGCAACCGCATCCATCACCATCGGCTTGGTCTTGTATCAGAAGAGGTTCTTGCTCCATGAGGTAATTGGTCCAGGTATCATGGTATGTGTCACTTTTGATCATTGAAACCTTTAAATATATGCATCTAATTCCTTTTGTCTCTAACAACTGCTTGGATCTTACATTAGCCTACATGACCATGCTTGGGGAAATTGACTGGGTGCCCTAGCAAGCCCGTGCCCATAGGTCTTGGTTTGCCACTACGGGGACTTCTGGAAAGCCATCATCCGCTCCCATCATAGCACCATTGTTTCATCTTATCTCCCACTCATTTATCCCATTCCCCTTGTCAGAGCATTGGGTTGACCTATTTGTAGGATTGCACCTTATCTTGTGGGAAGAAGGGGCTAAAGGCCCAGAAGGTAAAAGTAGCTGGTAAAAGACAAAAGCCTAAAAATGAAACCTCGAGATGCTTCGCCCAGGGATCCCCGAGAAGGCAATAAAAGGCCTCTCAGCAAGAAACAAGAGGGACCCGGAAAATAACAAAAAAGACCTAGTCAGAGGATAGGGGGTCTCATCACAAGCTAGCCTATCAGGTTCATGGTTATCTAACAATATGACATTGCCACCATCTGGTTACCACGCCAGGGCAGTGACCTTTGGTTGCATGGCCAAGGGAAAGGGCGTCTCATCACGAGCCAACCTTCTCATCTCTGTGAAAGTACTTGTGGGTAACACTGTCAGCTCTGGTCACCATGCCAAGGCAGTGTCCTCTGGTTTAGCTCTTAAGTAAAAAGAAAAAGAAGAAGAAAAAGCAAATAAAAGAATAAAGGCAAGAACGGGCCTGGAAAAAAATGCATCCATGACAGGTACAGCTCACCTTCTACAAAGGCACCCACAGATAACATTATGCATCCTTGACTCTCACTTCACCCACATGTCTGGACATCCCCTAGGCACATCACCTCACTTACATGGCTTGGATGAAATCCTCCTCGAAACTTTCATTTTCTTGTGGATACTAGCCCAATAGGACATCTCGTCTTTTTCTCCAATCTTGTATTGTAGGTTTTTGTAATGTCTTTGAGCTACTGACAGATATATTAGGGGTTTTATGCATATGTTTAATAATATTGATGATGAAATGTGATTGACATTGCTATGATCCCTGTGACTAATGAGCCCATGGAGGGCATAGCTTTTGATGTGCAGGACCATGCCCGACGAACAAGTACCATTTGGACCGGTACACATGGGGAGATGATTAGTTCGAACCTCCATGGGGCTGAAGAGCCCACCAGATGGATGCTGAAACCTTATAAGGGGGCAGAGACAGGACAGTGGTTGATCAGGGTTTTGCACCGGAGAAGAAGAGGACGTTTCATCAAAGGCACTTTGGCAGAGCCCGACCTAGGGGGATTGACCCACTTCCAGTAAAACATTTTCCCTAGATGGCCCAGGATGTCACCTATGGGCTCATGACGTCATCTTGAGCGTGTGGTAGTTTGACAGGGCAGTTGGCACGTGTGGCATGATGGAGAGGCCCAAAGAGGGCTAATGTTTTGCTCTTTATTGCTGCATTTGCCCTAAAAGGGGCTAACGTCTCCCTTAGAAGGGGTGATGTCTCACCTTTTGCTCAATTAGGGTTTTAAAATGAACATTTAATGCAAAACAATATTATTTTGGTATTTTGGCCTTGTCGGTCTTTTTATGACCTAAAAGTTAAATCGGGTCATTGATATTGAGGGTTTTGACTCTCATTTTATCATCATTCATCACTCACTCATTAGTAAGGTCTGATTTTAGTGCCCTATTGGGGTTTCTGGCTGATTTAAGAGAGGCACACTTGTTGAAGGAAGACTGTTTTGGCATTTATGGTGTTTCTCTTGAAGGAAGGTGTTACAACTAGGGTTTGCATGGTTTTTTCTTCATGAATTGTAAGTGTTTTTTCTGCAAAACTTTTTATTGAATGGTTGTAGTCTAAATTTCTTGCACATTACTTATAAATTTGCTGAATCAAAACCCTAGGTGACAAGCACATTTAATTGGTCCTTGTCTGATGTCCCCTGATAGAGAAATTTTCGACCATTGAAGAAGGAAGAGAGAGCCTAGCCATAGCTACACTCTCATTTCTTCTTCTCCCTGAGCTAGCCGTACTAACCAGAAGCCAAAGAGAGTGAGACGTCCTTGGCCTAGTTCTTCTACACCAGGGCCATACCATTCTAGGGTTTGCTGAAAAGGCCTTGCTGTAGCAACACCTTGCCTCTTCAAACCCTCATGCTTTGATTGTCATTGCTTTATCTTCAGCTAGCCATTTTTCCATTTTGATCTAAAGAAGGAGGAGAGAGCACGAGGCCTTGCTTTAGCAACAGCGAAGTGAACCTCTCTCCCCTAGGGTTTTGTCTCTGAAGCCCTGCTATTGCAGCACTTCAAAACCTTTCCCTCTAGTCTTTAGTCACCCTCCTTCAACTCTTGTGTCCTTCTTGTTGACTCCATTAAACCCTCAGGCACTGATCTAAGACCTACAGTGTTGAAGTAGAATTGGATCCAAACACTCTCAAACTTCTTTTAAAACTGAAACCCTAATTACACTAACCCTAACCTACTAACCCTAGAATGTTGACATCACCCTTGGTTATTTCATCTTGATGCAACAACGTTTCATCTTATAAGCAATTGAATGGTGTTTAAAGCATTTATTGAATGAGTGATTGATTGGATATATTGATTGCTACATCATTTTGGTATTTATTAGTGGAGTGATATTATTTCATTGATGTATTGACAAACATTGACTTCGTCAATATTTATTGTTATAATTGCTTATATGTTGAATTTAGCAGATGATCTTTGATATATGAAGTACTAACCAAGATTTGCACGTATAAGTTTCTTGTTGCTTTGTCCCAGATAGGTGTTTTTCTTCTTCTTTGGTTACTTCTTATTATTGGCTGTTTAGCCGGATCTTCTGCTCAGTGGTGACTTGTGAGAGGGGATTTACACTTTTGCCTTATCATCCTTCACCTTCTCAAAGCTCCGGGTCACCAGGGACGTCTCCCTTGGGCCTTACCACCCAGAATAGAAAGAACCATGCCATTGAGGTGACATTGGGTGCGATTGGTTCCTGTTACGCCAGTTTATCCCTTTATCTTCTGACCTATTACCATAAATACAAACTATGCGATAACACCTCCCCCTGCCTCCATGAGTTAGACTTTGTGATTTTCGATGATATGATATATGTTCTAACCCATGTCATTTTTGTGCATGATTTATCTCTGCTTTGGTTTATGATGAAGCACAAAGGCAAGTATTGTGGGACATTGCTGGATCAATTTCACTGGTCATTTGACTACACCTGACATCCAACCGGTGGGTAAGTACAGGTAAGTAGGTAGGCATTTTTGCATTCATTGTATTATACCATCTGCATTACATGCTAGAGTAGTTTCTTTTTACATTCACACTTATGATTTCTTTATTTCAGTCTTATATATATATATATATATATATATATATATATATATGTTGGCATGGTATCACCACCCCAATCAGTTAGTAATAGTTGCTATTGAGATCAAGCAGGTAACGGGTTATGCTGAGATGCTGAGGTTCTCATGCGCTCTACGGTGAGCACATGTCCCCGAGTTGGAGCCAAATGTTATCCCCACTTTTAGGGATAACTAGCAGATTATGTCTCGAGGCCCACAGGTCCCAAACATGGAGTACCGAGAGCCAGATCGACTTAGGCATGGCCCTGGAGGGTCCATCTTTTCTCCCTTTCGGAGCCTCTACTTTGCCAGCAGCAGCAGCATCCATCACCTTCGGCTTGGTCTTGTGTCAGAGATGGTTCTTGCTCCATAAGGTAATGAGTCCGGGTATCATGGTATGTGTCACTCTGATACTCAAAACCTTTGAATATGTGCATTTAATTCTTTTTGTTTCTAACTAATGCTTGGATCTTATACTTGTCCACTTGACCATGTCTAGGGGGAATGATAGGATGCCCTAGCAAGCCTGTGCCCATAGGTTTTGGTTTTCCACTGGGGGGATTTCTGAAAAGTCATCGTCCGCTCCCTTCATATTACCACCTTTTCATCTTGCTTCTCGCTCATCTACCCCATTTCACTTGTCTGAGCATTGGGTTGGCCAATCATTTAAGGGTTGCACCCTGCCTTGTGGGAAGAAGGGGCTTGTTGCCATCCTAATACACACTTGCAAACGTGAGCTAAGTCCGGCTCACTTAGTGTGTCCTTGGAGGCACAATGCCTAGGTTCACAGCCCATGCTGTCACTTTGACCGGAACCTCTTCCGTCTAGGCTCACTCCTAGGGTAGCCAAGGGGGTAGTCCCTAGTTTCTAGATTAGTTTTAGAGTTAAGCTCTAGGAGTTAGTTTTAATTTGTTAAGGCTTTGGGGGATTCTAATCCTAAGATGCACAAGCAGCAATGCAAGATGCAAGGGTTAGTATGATAAGCAAGACCTTTTCCTAGGGCAACTAAGACTAGTGCCTAAGATTGGGCAAGGGGTCAACTAGATGTTAGGGTGATTCGTTACAAGTTGATTACAAGATTACTTACAAAAGAATATTTAAACTCAATATAGATACAAAAGTTGCAAATAAAAAATGCTAGAGTACAACAACAAGCTAACCACTTTAATTATTTTGTGTTTGTGCAGGATACAAAGAGATCAAAGCATCATATAACATTTACGAGATTAACATCAAGATCCTCACCATCAATACATCAAGATCATCAAATTAAGAAGTTTTAAGCGCAAGTATTAAAAATGAAGATCAACCACTCTTAGTTATCAAACCCACAAAAGTTTTCAGAGATTTAAGTGCGAGGTTGAATTATTAAGCTTCCTTAAGATTATGAAGTTTTAGTTACTTTTATTAAGCTTTCACCAAAGCCTCCTCCTCCTATTGTCAAATAATTGTTGGATGCTCAAGATAGTAAGGCAACGAGGACCACCCTAGCTTTCACAGTCAGCCCTAAGACAAGAGTACTCCCGGAAAGGACACATCTTGTGCGTCGTGAGACAGTCCCCTGCCTACACTCTCCGTTGCATTCCTCAAGTCCCGTTTTAGATGGTGAAGATGGTGGTCTAAGGTACCCTAGAGAGTCTATTAAGTTTATATATGAATTAGGTAGACTTTTAGGAATGTTTTAGAGTGTTTTAAGAGTTTTATGACACTTTTAAAATGTGAATTAGTGACTTGGCCGAAACTTACTTCAGCTTAAATGTGTTGCTTAAGATTATGACATGAAAGGTCATTAACACATATATGCTATGTGAGAGCAAATCACTAGATACACAAATAGATAGCTTGCAAAGTAAAGGAAGAAATTACAAGGGCAAGAACAACTTGCCAACACGATGAAAAGAAGAACACACTTATCTAATCATTAAAAGCATTAAGATATGAGCATTAAGTGTGAGAAAGAGAAAGAAATCTAAGTGCTTGCCTACTTATCAACTTATCAATGAGATTACTTCAAGCATGTGGCAAATGGCCTTAAAGATTATAGCAATGAAAGAAAAGAAGCACCATTCACTTATTGAAGCATCTAAATATTGAGAATTATAGATCTAAACATGTAAAGGAAAGATTTAGCTTTGAAGTAAACTAAGCATGCATGAAATCTAGTTAAGTTGATTATGATGCCCAATAGGCTTAAGCTAGAGAATTATTGAGTGTTGGATCTAGATCTAGAATATTTAGAGCATTAACCAATTAGATCTTCAACCACAAATTAAACCCTAACCCAACCTTTTGGAGTATTCCTCTCCCAAATAGGCAGGTAATTAATTAAGCTGCTTAACTTAGAAAAATATTTAGGAAAGGAAGAGAAGCAAGCAAACAAGAAAAGGAAGCAAGAGAGATGGAAGCAAACCAAGCAAACAAGCCAAGAAATAAGAAAGCAAACCAAGCAAACAAGAGGCAAACCCTACCCCACTTCTTGGGTTAAGAAGATGCCCACTTCACCTCCCAAACCCCACGTCCTAGCTCAAAGAGGCAAAAGAAATGTGCAAAAAAAAAACAAGATCTAAACTAGATCTAGCTATCCCAAAGCTCACACGTGGGAGGGGGCCATACCACTCCTTCTCCCACAACCATGAGCTACTACAAGCAAGCAAGAAGGAGAAGAATCGAACAAAAACACTTAGAAATTGAAGAAGGAGGTTGAGAAATAGCTACCAATCCCTTTAGGGGGTCTTTGAGATGCCTTTGGGTAACCAAAACCCCTCTCAACTAGATCTAAACCTGCAAAAACCAGCAAGGTATTCTTGCTGGAAATGCTACACACAACCAAACAAAGTGAAGAAAAACTCTTGCTTTTTTAGGGCAAAAGTCTTCCGCAAGAAAAATTGATAAAATTTGATTTTTAATGACCAATCTGGCTCCACATGGGGACGTGTGTTCGATCTTCTCAATCGGGACAGAGAGCATACGAGAATCCAACATCTACAAAAAGGTGTTCACCAATATCCAACATAAGCATACATATATATCAAATGAATAAATAAAATGCTATAAACAACATTTACATTTATGAAATAACTAAAGTACAACATCTTTAAGTACAAAATGAAACTATGATACAAAAATAATTCCAAGTACATATCAACATAATGAATAAAATAACATAAAATTGAAATACAAGGAGAAGGGTTAAAGATACGTTACAGAGGGTGTCCCTTGGACACCAAGTTGTTGCATGAAGAACACTTCAAGGAAGGGTCCGCTCGCGAGCATGTCTGACTTTATGTCATCCCATTGGCCGAGAAGAATTGCTAGAAGACTGATACACTCTATGCTGGTTGTTTATTCTTTCATGTGAATCCCAATTTCTAACCTTAGGCCACCTGGGGCAGTTCCCCTTAAAAATTTTCTGATGGTTTTCCATAGGTGCCAAGTGCAAAGTTTGTGAACTTAGTTTTTCTTTAAAAGGCTTGGCATATCTTTTATTAGGGATGATATACTTTACTTTATCAATATTAACCTTGTCATCCCTAGTAAACTCCATCAGATTTTTATCATTGAATCTATCTTTAATTTTCCCAATTTCTTCAAAATAAGGAGGGTGTGGCCCAAGAATTCCATCTGACTTGTTTTGACCTCTAACTGATTCCTCTAATGCAGGCTGAGATGGTAACAATTTTTCAACTGACATATCTAACTCTGACTTTAACCCTGAAGAAAGCCAACCATTATCTGTCTTATCCAAATCTTCCTCAAGAAAAAGCCCATCAAAAGAATCCATGGGGTCCCAAACATTACAAATGCTTGGGG
>ML798958.1:62590-76556 GCA_009831015.1 Picea engelmannii
CCCCCTCATTATGTTCATCTGAATCCATCCAATCATACATGCCATCATTATACTTATGACCAAACATATTAACTTGTTCATTCGAAGATCCATAAGGTCTCGTCTCATCATAAAGGTGAAGGAAGACTTGGCACGTTGATTCAGCATGGAATTGCTCACAAGGTCTGCAATAATGAACAGCCTAGTGGTCAACCCAATTAGTGGATTCAAATGGATTTGGTGGTCTTTGATCTTGGGGAGGAGATTTCTTAGGCCATTTGTCATTTGACCTATGTTGGGGCCTATTTCCTTGACCCCTTTCCATGGTGATCAACCGGTTTTGTATGGCATTGATTTGATTTGCTTGGTTGATCTCCATTTGCTTGATCTGATTGGCATGATTAACTTCCATTTGTTTAATCAATTGAGTGAGTTCCTTAATGCCATCATTAGAAGATTTCTGAGTTTCAACATTCTTCTTCTTCTCATCATAAAGTTGGGAAGAAGATCCTCTAGTAAAACTAGGTATGTTAGACTTCCTAGCATTCTGCATATTTTTATCAATTTTGATAGTCGTGGCTTGTGCTGTTTTCAAATCCTGAGGGTCCTTATCCCTTAAGGCATATCTCATTTCTCCCTCAAAAGCCTCCATATAATATATCAAGACTGCAGCATCTGAGGGTTTTATATCATCATGCAAACTCTTAACTAGGCTGTTAAACTTAGCATTGAATTCCTCCACAGTTTCATTCTCTTTCTTATGGCTAGAAGTGAGGGTTGCTAACTGAAACCTATGTTCCTTCTGATCACCCCATCTTTTTCTAAATTCATCCAATATGGAATCAAGGGTGCTAAACTTAGTTGGATCAAAATCGGTAAACCATTCAGCGACATCCCCCTCAAGTGAATACACAAACAAGGTCATCTTTACGTCTTCTTTGTCATGACCTCTACAATATCTTTCCACACACATCTGGAAGTTCAAGATGTGGGACTTTGCACTGATTGCATTTTTTCCCTGAAAAGTAGACAACTTGTCTATGGCTTTCTCTGGGACTTGGTATGGGGCACCTTGGATGGCTGCAAAATTCAAAGGCTTCAAAAAGATACTCATGGTTGTGTTAGTATTATTAGTGGGATTATTAACCGTTTGTTGATTATTGGTTTGGAACAAGAATTGGATATCAGGGAGAGCTTCTTCTCCAAGACTTTTAAGTAGCCTCCTAGGGGCAAGGCGATTTATCCTCCTCCTATAAACCTTTTCAGGTTCAAGAAAAGAGTAAATCAAACCTTGTGCAATGCTCCTAGTAATATACCTGACAGATTTGTTCAATGGAGTCACCACTTGGAAAGGAAACACACACAATCAACCAATGCAAGTTCAAAGACTTTTAGGGACTAAAGAGTTTTATTATTTAGGTCAAAAAGAATAAGTTAAGTCGTTTTGACCAAGGATAAATGACTTATCCCCGACAACGGCGCCAAAGATGTTGTCGTCCTTATACACACTTGAAAACGTGAGCTAAGTCCTGCTCACTTAGTGTGTCCTCGGAGGCACAATTCCTAGGTTCAAAGTCCACGCTATCACTTTGACTTGGACCTCTTTCGTCTAGGCTAACTCCTAGGGAAGCCAAGGGCAGTAGACCCTAGTTACTAGATGAGATTAAGAATTTAATGTTCTAGGAGTTGGTTTTAATTGGTTAGAAGGTCAGGAGGAATCTAGCCTATGATGTCAATCAGCAAATGCAAGATGCAACTATCTAAGTATGAGAGTCAGACCTTTTCCTAGGGCAACTAAGACTAGTGCCTAAGATTGGGCAATGGGGTCAACTAAGTTAAGGGGATATTCGTTACAAGATAATTACAAGTTACAATATTATAACAAGATAGACAAACTAGATACAAAAGAATATAAAGATATACAAGCTAAACTAGATACAACAATATTAACAAGTGCTTGAAATGTGCAGGAAAGAAGATACTCAAAGATGAACAACCATCAACACATCAAGCCAAGCATGCTCACAACAGATAGACTTCCGTCGGACTGCTTTTCAATGGCCAAGAGACGCAAAACACTCAAGACCCAATCAAGAGAATGCCTCCAGGTGGATGCGCACTTCTTGAAGGATCACACCACAAGTACAAGAATTAAGGATAGATGAAAAATGTGGAAAGCCAAATATTCCAAATGAAAGATTTAATCACTTAGATATTATTTCTACAACAAATCAAAGATAGCTTGCATATGAATGTAAATTGAAAGACAGTGAGATTAGTGAGCTTGCAAGTGTGTAATTTTATTGCTGATGTTGTAGATTGAAAATTGAATTAAGTGATTAAGTGTGAGATTAATTTTAGCCCTATCTAGGTGTCAACCCAAAAAATCTCCTCCCCCTATTACCAAGTGGTGGCTGGATGCTCAAGAAGTGAGGCAATGAGGCCTACCCTAGCTTCACAGGTCAACCCTACAGCCGAGTACTCTGGAAAAACTTTTGTGGCTTTCCTCAAAACCCCGTTTTAAATGGCGAAGATGGTGAGTTATGGTGTCCTATTAAGTCTAATTAGTTTATTTTAGACCTATGAGCTAAATATTGGGAAGTGTGATTGAGTGTTTGTAGCTTGCTCAACAAAGGATTGCCAAAATACTGAAGACGAGTGTGAACTCTTAACAATGAAATTGCAGATTTAGTTCTTAAGTGTTGAATTATTGCATGTAAATGTAAGAACTAAAATGCTTGTGAAACTAAGATCTGAAAAATGTTGTGAACGCTGAAGCCTTTGAAACACAAGATCACAAGTTAAATTCACTTATAAAATATTAGATTGCATATGAAACTTAAAGCAAAACATATAACTTGCGGAAATTAAAAATGATTAATTATCATTTGGAGGTACCAATACTTGAATGCATGTATTAAAATATAAATCTAAGAGCGATTACTGCATGTGAAGTAAATGACTGAAATAAAAGATTAATTAACCAGTTATTTGATGCATGTGTGTTAGATTAAGATTTAACAATTAGAGATTGCACACAAAGATTACTGAATGAAGAATAGAAAAAGAAAACCACAATGCCTCCACGGGCTCTAAGCTAATTAGTTATGATGGATCTACTCTAGATAAATTTTCCTTTAAGCAAGCATGTAGATATCAACGATTAAACTAGCTAAGCTATGAACTAAAAGATAGAAAAGAAATCTAACTAACGCATGCAAAGTAAAGACTCAAAAATAAAGGAACTGCAAGCCACTTGGGTACAACTCCTTGGGCTTGCTTTTACAACGATTTAGAGTAGATCGGGAAGAAGAAAACGTTACCACAGTGAAAGGAGTCGTTGGAGGGTGTGTTGTGCGTGTAATTTGGGCAGCATGCCCTCTTGTCCTGGCGATAATTTGCAAAAATCAGCAAGCTATTTCTTGCTGATTTGAGCTGCAACACACTCAAAAAAGTTATGGAATTTTTGTTTTTTAGGCAGAAATTCCTTGCATACAAAACCAAAAAATTATATGATTTTAGGTGACCTATCTAAACACATTAGCTACTGAAATCAAGAAAGAAAGAAGGTGAATAATATCATAAATAATTTGGAGTGTAAGTGAGAAGTAAGGGCAAATCTGTGCTTGGACTTACCCCAATATCCTGTCCTTGAAGTGTCCTGTAAAGCTTAAACAAAATGTGAGACGAAAATAGATAATGATGGCATATATTAATAATCAAAACTAATTTCAATCATTAGTAAATGCAGATCAAATAAGCTAGCAATTATACAATCACTAAACTTAGTTAAGCAAACTAATTTACCCAACAATCTACCTATAATCACACAAATATTTAAAACCAAATGACTTCACCTCATATGCATGTAAAGAGCCCAGACAAATCTCGAGATCCTTGAATATTCCAAAGCATTCCCTTTTATTATCCAAATGGAAGAAGTTGTAGCAACTAATTGCTACAACTTCTTCAGGAGCAACACCAATGAAGAAACGTGACAATAATAATGAGAGAGAGAGAATGAGATGGTGAGAAAATAGTAGCATAACAGTGCAATAATGAAAGGTACTGAATGAGGGAGTGAGGGGTTTCTTCTATAGCCATGGGAAACCAAGAGACCCCTCTTGGATCTTCAACACTTGTCAAAGATCCAAAGGTGACGACAACTCATTGAGGAAAGCCACCAATGTGATGACAGGCTTTTAGGGTAAGGGGAAATGGCAAGAAGGTGAAGTGGATGGGGAGAAAGCAAAGGAGGGGGGGCGAATTGGTCCAAGGAAGAGACCCACACATGCATTAAATCAAGCTTCCATCCTTTCACGAGATGTTTCCACCTTCATACGTGAGATCCTTTCCATTTTTCAAAGGAAGAAAGTGGGAATTTTTAAGGCAATACGTGAGGATTATGGAGAGAGCGTGGGGGAGTGTGTTGGCACACTCCACCAAAGCATGCGATTGATGGAGGAAGGGAGTACGTGAGCAAGGAGGGACCCATACTTAATTCGAAAGAGTTTCCAAATCAAAGCATGGAATTTCAAAAAGTTACGTGAGGTATACGTGAGAGTGAAGGGTACGTGAGGTAAAGCGTGGGAGAGTGTGAGGAGGAGTGTGTAGAGCACACTCCTCATTTGGACGTGGATGGGTAAGAGGAGGGGCCCTCAAATAATTATTAAATGAAAATCCATACATCACGTGGGAGATGAGGGACGTATTCCTCATAAGGGGAATTAATTAAAAGGTGAGAAACAAATTAAAAGTGGGTTTAAGGGGTAGGTAAAGGTTAAGAATAGGTTAGGTGGGTCCCTCTCATCATTAATGCCACTTACTTCATTCGATTTGACTAACTATTACAAAATTGGCATTTGCCCATGTCCTGGGTTTGGCAATTAAAATCGTCGTTTTCCGAAAAAACTCTTAAGTGGACAAATAACCTAGAAAAACTTGTCCGACTGAGTTGAAACTTGGTCCACAGGTTTAGGGGGTCTCATTATCTTTCTTTTCAGTACAAATACCCCTATCAAAGATCCCGGGACCTAAGTTTTACATTAATTACTCAAAATTAATTAATTAATTTGGAACCTTAAAAAAACCTGGCTATACTTGACAGAATTCCGCGAAATTTCGCGTGCTGTCTTACATGGTCATTTACAACATTCCTAAACACTAGCTACCTAGGAATGACTTCATTAGAACGCATTCCACCACTTTGGAGGATTTATTGGGTGGGAGTGAAAAACTCAAGGGAGATTAACCCGACTGGTTAGGCCACATTAACCTCCTAAGGATAAAAAACACTCAGTAAAAGGGACTCTCCTAATGAAGAAACCCTAAGGCAACTGACCTAACATGATCCATGTAGACCTATTACATTATAAACCCGAGCAGGGGTGCGGTAATCCCACTTACAAAACTGTGTGTTGGAGCCAAAAAAAAATGCCTTGTAGAACCAATTAGTCTTCGACATGTTTGCATCTGTTGATGCATATCTTCATGGTACATGGAGTTGACCCCCTAGTTGAAGAGGCGGTCAACACTCACTATGTTAAACTAGCTGAAATACATATGATTGAACAACAATAGATAGAAGAGTAAAGGGTAGAGAGAGATGGAGTGTATGTGTGTCTCAAGGGATCCTTCTTCCTTGAGGTGTTCCCAATGAAACCCTTGAAGTTAAAACCTGCAAAACTTCAGAGGTGATAGCATACAAGAGATAATATGTTGAATATGTCAACAAGACGACACTTCAATCCTATCTAACATATCAAGATATATAAATCCACAAGAACATGCATTGATAGATCTACCCAAGTAACACTTTACCCAAGATTCAATGTGTACAACGACCCAACAAATCGATACAAGTTTACCACATGTGCATAGTAAGAACAAGAACATGCATTGCTCCTCTAGTTATCCTCCAAAGCTTCTCCTTTATTATTACTCAAGAAAATAGATCTAAGAGAGAAAATACTCCAAAACCCTAAGAGCAAAAGAGTGGAAATGATGGAACAAGAGAGAGAGAGAGTGAGTGAGAAATCAAGTAGCATAACAATAGCTCAAGATATGGTGAAGAAAAGAGTGAGGGGAGGGTTCCTTTTATACTTGGAGAGGCAAACTCACCCCTCTTGGATCTATGTCAAGTGTCTCACACCAAGCAAAAGAGGAGATCCCTAGGCTAGGGCGCACCATCTAGGGTTTGCACAATAGATCAAGGGTGTAGAAATGTGTGGGAGGTGTTGGGATCACACAAAAGCAAGTGGGAGACTATGGGATTCGTGCTAGGGAAGAGGAAGAGGCCCCAACTAATAAAAAACGATTTTTCATTGGAGAGCCCAAAAGGGGGGGCGTAACTTCCTTGGAGGGCGCAACTTTTGGGGATGAGGGAAAGATTGGAGGGTGAGAGATGAGGTAAGGAGTGTGCGAACACTCTAGAAGGAGACATGGGGGGTAAACAAAAGTAAAGCACATGAGAGGGGGACCCTCCACACACTTAAACCCAAGTCACAACGTTTCCTACTAGGAAAAACGGAAATCCCCCTAGGGAGGCGTAATTTTTTGGTGAGGAGAAGGTGTAAAGGGTTAGAATAGGTTGGAAAAGGTTGGGGGGGGTATGTTATGCTTAGGGAGTCTCTCTCTAACCTTTATCCATCATCTAACATCCTTCTAACTCATTATTACAATTTTTACATTTTTGACTTTATCAAGTCTAGCAATTAAAATTGTTGTTATTGACAAACTGACACTCCTGGTGGACAATCACCTAGCAAAAGTTGTCCAACTGAGCTAAAACTTGGTCTATGGATGTAGGGGGTGCTATTCCATTTCTTTTGAGCACAAATACCCCTATCAAAAATCCAAAGACCTAGGTTTTACAATATTTGCTCAAAAATAATTAATTAATTAAATAATTAAACCTCCAAACTTAGGGAAATTTAATTAAAAATTAATTAATTAAAAAAAACTAATCTAGACTCGATGGAATTCCGCCAAACCTTCTAAGATGTCTTGCATGGTCATTTACAATGATTCCCTATAATAGTTACCAAAAGATAAACCCACTAGAATGTTGTTCACCACTTTGGAGGAATTATTGCAAGTGTGAGGGAAAAACTCAAGGGAAATCAATAAGGCTGAAAAGCCCAATTGATAACCTGAGGATAAAAAACCCTCTGTGAAAGGAACTCTCACAGTGAACCGATCCCAAGGTAACTAACCTAGACATGACTCATTCAGACCTATTACATTATTAACCCACGCAGGGGTGCGATATTTCCAGTTACAAAAAGAAGTGTTGGGGCCAAACAATGCCCTGTAGAACCAAATTTCTTCGACAAATGAGCATCTGATGATGAATCTCTTCATGGCACATGGAGTTGACCACCTGTGTTGGAGAGGCGGTCAATAGGGCTAAAGGCCCAAAAGGTAAAAGCAAGCTGGCAAAAGATAAAAGCCTAAAAATAAGACCTCGAGATGCTTCGCAAAGCAGTAAAAGGATTCTCAACAAGACACATGAGGGACCCATAAAAATAATAAAACAAGACCTAGTCAAAGGATGGGGGGTCTCATCACGAGCCAACCTATTAGGCCCATGGGTACCTAGCAGTATGACACTACTAGCAGTTGGTTACCACGCCGGGATAGTGACTCTTGGTTGCATGGCCAGGAGAAAGGGGGTCTCATCACGAGCCAGCCTTCTCATTTATGTGAAAGTACTTGTGGGTAACACTGCCACCACTGGTCACCATGCCAGGGCAGTGTTTCCTGATTAGCCTCTTGAAAGAAAAAACTGAATAAAGAAGAAAGAATAAAGGCATGAGTGGGCTTGGAAACAATTGCATCCAGGACAGGTGCATCTCGCCTTCTACAAAGGCACCCACAGGTAAATCTCTGTGTTTCCCTGCTTTCATTGCACCCACTGTCAGGACATCCCTTATCCACATCACCCACTTACATGACTTAGATTTAGTCTTTTCCGGGAACTTTCCTTTTCCAGTGGACACTAGCCTAATAGGACGCCCTATCACTTTCCCCAAACTTATATTGCAGACTTGTATAATGTCTTTGAGCATTTAACTGGGGTAATAGGGGTTTTATGATCATGTTTAAAAATATTGATGATGAGATGTGATTGGCATTGCTATGATCCCTGTGACTTATGAGCCCATGGAGGGCATAGCTGTTGATGTGCAGGATCATGCCCCACGAACAGGTACCATGTTGGACATGTACACATGGGGAGATGATCAGTTCGGACTTCCATGGGGCTGAAGAGCCCACTCGATGGATGTTGAGACCCTAGCAAGGGGCAGAGACAAGGCAAAGCGTTTGTAGCAGGGATGAGCAGAAGAATCCACCATAGGCAGTTGAGCAGACTTGTACCTAGGGGGGTTGAGTCCTCTCCATAGGAACATTGGCCTTGGAAGGCCCAGGACATCTCCCAGGATGCCCATGACATCACCCAGCAGTATGGACGTTTTGGGAGGCAACTTTGGCAGTTTTGGCACGTGTGGCAGCATGGAGAAGCCCAAGGAGGGCTAATGTTTCACTCCAAGAGGCTACATTTGCCCTAAAGGGGCTAACATCACCCTAAGAAAGCAATGACGTCTCTCTATTGCTTGATTAGGGTTTAATTTTAAACATTTAATGTAAAACAATATGATTTTGGTATTTTGGCCTTGTCGGCCTTTTAATGACCTAAAATGTAATTTAGGTCATTGTTACACTATATATTCAGGGTTTTCACTCTCATTTATTCATCATCTTTGACTCACACATTAGTGAGGTCTGAAATTTGCACCATTTTGGGGTTATTGGCTGAAATTGTGAGGCACACTTGTTGAAGGAAGACTTTTTCTTACCATTTTGACATTTCTCTTGGTGGAAGGTATTACAACTAGGGTTTTGCTATTTGATTTCTTGGTTAAATGTAAGTGAATTTCTGCAAAACTTCTTGATTGAATGGTTGTAGTGTTGTTTTCTTGCATTTATTATTATAATTTGCTAAATTAAACCCTAGGTGACAAGCACATGTTAAAGGTCCTTGTCTCATGTCCATGTCAAGGTTTTAAGCCATTTTATTTGCTGAAGTAAGATAGAGCCTTTCCTTAGCAACACTCTATTCTTTCCTTCTAGCCTAGCCATTTTACTCTTGTTGAGCTAAGAAGGAGAAAGACACATCAAGGCCTAGGGTAGCCTACACCTGGTGAGCCGTTTTTCCCTAGGGTTTGTTTAGTGAAGCCTTGCTCTAGCAACATGTCACTCACAAACCCTCTTGTCTTAGATCAATCATCTTTTGAGCTAGCCGTTTTTCCATTAAGCTAAAGAAGGAGGAGAGAGCATTGAGGCCTAGGGTTTCTACACCAAAGTGAGCCTCTCTCCCCTAGGGTTTTATTGTTGAGGCCTTGCTTTAGCAACACCTCAACACTTTATCCTCTTGTCTTTGGTATCATTTATCACTTAGTCCTTCACCCTTTGTGTCCTCTTTTTTTGACTCCATATACCCTAGGAGCGCACTGATCTAAGGCCTTGTGTGTTGAGTACTTTGATCTCAAAAACAACTTCCAAACACTTTGAACAATCTCTTACTAACTTTACTAACCCTAGCCTAAGACTAATCTTCTAACCCTATTGTTGCTATGTTTTACTTGTGCTATAAACATATTTATTGCAGCATCTATTTCCTTTAAAAGCAATTGAATGATTAGCTAAGACGTTGCTTCAAGTATTATTACATTGATTGCCATTATTTATTGTGAAGCTTCATTAGCGTTTATTGTGAAGTTACATATATATTGTAATCGTTGCCATTATACAACTTTGATTTGCTTCAACAATAATATCGTTTATCAATTGCTTATTATCAGAAAGTCATTGATTATATGAAGTACTAACCAGCAAGCAAGCTTGCACATATAGTTTCTTGTTGCTTTGTCTCGGGCAGGTACTCTTATTGGTTATTACTTTTGATTATCTTTAGTGGCTATAAGCCGAACTTTCTGATCAGGTGGTGACTTGTGAGGGGGATTATTATCACTTAGCATTTTGTCTTCTCAAAACCCTAGGTCACCGGGGACGTCTCCCCTGGGCCTTACCTCCCTAAATAGAAAGAACCTTCCCATCGAGGTGACAGTGGGTGGGATTGGTTCAGTTACGCCAGTTTGACCTCTTTTCATCCATTTATTATCCTAACTACAAACTGTGCGATAACAGATCCCACTTGGGAAACACCCCAAACTTAAGAAAGGTTAGCCTAATAGGACACCCCGAGACCTTTTCCAAACCTAATTTCTCAAATTGCATAACGTCTTTGAGCATTTGTCTAGGAAAGGGGGGTTTTATGCACATGTTTGGGTAATTTAATTATTAGATTTGATTTACATGCTATGATGCTTGTGACTGATGAACCCTTGGAGGGTGTACTTGTTGTTGTTGCAGGACCTTGCCCGGTGGACAGGTACACATGAAGGAATGATTAGCTCGGACCTTCATGGGAATTAAAGCCCACAGATGGATGTTGAAACCCCAACCAGGGGTAAGAAGAGATTGAAGACTTGTACCAAGAGAAAGGACATTGCCTTTGAAGGCACCTTGGCAGACCTAGACCCAAGGGGACCTTGCTCTTCCCACACGGACGTTAGCCCTTGAGGGACTTGGACGTCACCATCATAGCCCTAGATAGCCCTAGACGTCATCCAGAGCTAGGGTTTCATTTTGGAGGCATTTATGAGGCTGGTGGCACATGTGGGCATCATCTGGGGCCTCTAGAGGCCAAGCGCCCCACTTTTCTAGCTCAATGTTTCACTTATGGGGTTCAACATCACCCTAGAGGGGCATGACATCACCCTTGGAGGTGTTTCTAGATACAAATTAATTTTTATTATGTCAAAATTGAATTTTATTGTAAATTGGCCAAGTCGGCCTTATTTTTTACCTAAAATTAATTAAAGATCAATATTTTGTATAAATAAGCATAAAGTGTTGATGATTACAAGTGCATGAGACATACTCCAAGACACAAACCTGAGAAAGAGCCCCTGAGTTGGGTGTGTGGTTCCTATCTGAGACAGAACTGGAACGTTGTGTTGGCCTCCTCCTTACAGAGAGTTGAGATGAACTCCAGATGATTCTCCTGTGTAACGCAGTGAGAAAGAAGATCTGCTGAGTTAGACGTGCCTGTGGCTAAGCACAGGTGAATGTGTGAAATCCCATGAGTTGGGTGTGTTATCGCTCAGTTTGTAATCTAGGTCAAGTAGATGGAAGGTAGGGATCAAACTGGCGTAACAGGAGCTTCCCCACCCACTGTCACCTCGATGGGGGGCTCTTTCTATTTAGGGTGGCTAAACCCAAGGGAGACGTCCCTAGGTAATCTGGGATGTTGAAAGGAAAAGGGTCAAGGGATTAAGCCTCAAGAGGTTAAAGAAAGTTTTCCCTTCACAGATTACCGCCAAGAAGATAGTCAAAAAGAAGATGAACCACAGAGTAGGCACCTGTTTGCGAGACAAGGCAACAATGAAACTAAAATGTGCAGCAGGGGTCAATACTTCATAAATTAATGACTATCTTTATTATATACATGAGCACACATAGCAGTAATTAATGATTGCAAAAAATGACTATGGTTTATAATATTACTTCTCAATAACACCGGAAATGATATAGGATTTAATGTATAAAATCAACCCTTGAATTAACACAACGCTTTAAATATCATTCAAATGCTCATATACAAAGGTTGTTGCGTCACTATACTTGCTAGAGGGTGACGTTAGCTTTCTTCTAGGTTAGTTTGGTAGACAATGAAGTGGACGTTTTGCAAAATAGGCCAATGAAATTTATCTACACATCAATGTCTATCATTGGATGACCTAGCCGCAACTTTTTATACCAGCCAACAACTTAAACTAGGCATGACGTCATCATCAAATTAGGGTTAGTGAGACGTTAGGGTTAGTAGGGTTTCAGATTTAAGAGGTTTGAGAGTGTTGTCTTGGCACAAGAAGCTCAACGTTGGATAATTAGACTAGTGCCTTAGGGTATAATGGAGTCAAGGAGGAAGTGTTAGGTCTCGGGAGAATCTAAATTCAAGGACAAGAGAGTTAGGCTTTCTGGTGCTGCAATGGCAGGGCCACAAAGTCAAAACCCTAAGGGGAGGAGGCTCATTCCGGTGTTGCTTAAGCAAGGCCTCATGCTCCTCCCTCTTTCCTTAAAAATCCTTAGCAAAAACAGCTAGCTTCAAAACACAAATCTAGGGATGAAAAGTGTTGCAAGGACAAGGCCTTTCAAACCCTAAAAGTCAAAACCCTAGGTGTAAACTCAATTAGGCCTAGGACATCTTCTTTCTTCAATTTATGTTTCAAAACTAACTCAGAAAAAGGGGAATTAGTGTAGCAACGACTAGGCTATATTCTCCTTAATCAATGGCTAAAACAAGTCTTCTATCATGGGGACATGAAGCAAGGACCTACTTGTGTGCTTGCCACCTAGGGTTTCAATGATTAAGAAAAATAATAACAATGTAACCACAAAAGTAAGAGATTTAACCTACAACCATTCATTCAAGAAGTTTTGCATGAGAAATACACTTACAAATCAATGAAGAGCTTATCAAACCCTAGTTGTAAACCTTCCAATGATAGAAAACACCATAAGAATGCCAAGGATGATCCTCCACAAGAGTAGCGCCTCACTTCCAAGAGAAAAATACTAAGACAAAAGACTAAAAATGATTCTCTCACAAGAGAGTGAGTTGTGTTATTATAAAAATGAGAGGCAACGTCCTCTCTTTATATCATCCAAACGACCTTTAATTACAAAACAGGTCATTTAAAACAGCCGACAAGGCTGACTAACAATATTACACTGTTTTCACATTAAATGCTAAAAATATCAAAATATGAGCTCAAAAGGAGACGTCAGGCCCCTCTGAGGGAGACGTTGGCCCTTTTTGGGCAAGCTCAGCATCCAAAAAGCAAAACGTTGGCCCCTCTAGGGCTCCTGCAAGCTGTCACACGTGCCAAATGATCCCAGCACACTGCCACATGCTCCAGAAAACGTCCAGCTGCCTCAGGTGACGTCCTGTCCATCAAACGCCATTGTCCCATCTGCAGTGGGTGATCCCCCTTAGGTCGGGCTCTGCTATGGTGTCCTAGTGGAACATCCCTCTGTCTTCTTCGTGCAAATGCTCATCATAACGTTGTCATGCCTCTACCATCCCAGCAACCATCTGATGGGCTCTTCAGCTCCATGGAGGTCCGAACTAATCATATCCCCATGTGTACCGGTCCACTGGTACCTGTCCGCCGGGTATGGTCCTACACATCAAAGACTACGCCCTCCATGGGCTCTTCAGTCCTAGGGATCATAGCAATGTCAGTCATATTTCATCATTAAATTTATCAAATACATGCATGAAGCCCCTAGCATATCTTCTAATAGCTCAAAGACATTACACAGATCTACTATACAAAGCTGAAGAAGACCAACAGAACAACCTATTGGGCTAATACCCACAAGAGATGGAAATTTTCCTCAGAAGATCATTCAAGCCATGTTTTTGTGAGGTGATGTGGTCTAGGGATGTCCAGTCACAGTAAGACCATGGGCAGGTGTTGTCTGTGGGTGCCTTTGTAGGAGGCGAGCTATACCCGTCATGGATGCATTTTTTCCAAGCCCTTTATTGCCTTTATTTTTCTTTTATTGTTTTTCTTTCTTTTTTACTTCAAGGTCTGACCAGAGGACACTGCCTTGGCGTGGTGACCAGAGCTGACAGTGTTACCCACTAGTATCTTCACAGAAATGATAAGGCTGGCTCGTGATGAGGCCCCCTTTCCCTTGGCCATGCAACGAAAGGTCACTGCCCTGGCATGGTGACCAGATGATGGCAATGTCATACTGCTGGATACCTATGAACATAATGGGCCGGCTCGTGATGAGACCTCCCATCCTCTTGGTTAGGTCTTGTTTTATTATTTTTCTTAGGGTCCCTTTA
>ML798958.1:114429-134194 GCA_009831015.1 Picea engelmannii
GTGGTGGTTTAACTTCTAAGTTAGTTGTGAAAGTGGTAAACACTAAAATGATATCTAACAACACTTCATAACATTTACAATTTTATCATTTGCCTCATCATACCAAGGTAGATCATAATTATCCTTTACAAGTGTCATCATTTCTCAGGTTAGGTTGTACTACTAGGAAAATGATTGAGGTGGCATATTCCACATCCTAACCATATTTAACACTTTCCATTTTTCCCATTTCACTCCATTTCATCCATAAAAAGTCTATTCTTGATCATGTTTGACTTATCAAATGTCTCTATAAAGTTCTAAGTGAGAAAGCCTAAGTCAATAAATCCTAAAAGGCCTAGACGTGAAGAGATAATAAAGTTAAAAGCCAAAAATATCAAATCTTGATCTATGCCACTTCATGATGAGGCCAATGCCGCTAGTCCCATTCTTTCCTATGAATATATAAAGAAAAAGGGACTTGTTTGAAAAAATGAACATATAAAGAAAAAGACAAAAGGGATAGTAAAAAACAGTTCCGAGGAAAGACAACTCAATGCTAAAGCTTCGTCTTAAAGGCTTCCATATAAAATCCTATCTCTTGGAAGCTATTTGAACAAAGTTATTAGACCTCTCACATATTATATGACTTTGAAAGACATCACATGAAGTTTTCCCCTTCCCCTTTCCATAGTTATTGATCACACCAACTACCTTTTACCTAGGGACTTAGTAAATACTCTTTGTCCTTGGATTTGTCACATGTGTAAGGGTTAATGTTGTTCACCCATGGTAAAACATAGGCAAATTCTAAATTGGACCTTTATTGTGTTGTGTTAAGATAAATCACTAAGTGTGCATCACCTAATGGCTTGCAAAAAAGTTGGACCCACCACAAGTGGTCTCCTTGCATTGGGATTAATGTACCATGCTTTGAGATCTGTGACATTGCATTGAGATTTGTGATGTTTCCTTAGGATCCATGTACTTTCATTTGGCCATATCTATTGACATTTGGATTTGTGCCATTTTTCTTGGGATCTGTGTAATTCATTGGGATACATGTCACTACATTGGGATCCGTGATAGTGGATCTGGTGATGATAGGAATGGTACATCATCATAGCGCCACATGGACCACTCCAGGATGGCTTACTTGCCAAGTTGGACACCTTCACTCACATACATGCTTGATTACTCCCTCTTGGACCACAAGTGGAAGGTTGAGACAATTGAGGACTTTTAGAAGGTGGTTACACATGGTCATAAGTTGTTACAGTGGTTATGGGTTGTTATGGCATTGGCCACACTATTTTTTTGAGGAGCCAAACATGCCACCTTTCTTTGGATGCCTAAGTTCATGGAGTTAGTTTGAGGAGCACCCTTGATTCTTGGTCATATTGTTGATTATTTGTCACTCATTTGAGGGGAAATTGTTTTTATGCACTTTAGACCACACATGTGACTTATGGTTACTCTCTTTACCATTTCTAGGAGAGCACTCTTGTATTTGATGAGTTTGTTGGTGGTTTTATGCCCACACGGTGTATTTCCTTATGGATTTGACTTGAGCTCATGGTTTAAGCTAGCACATTTTATTGATCCACTGTATTGAAAAAGATCATCATATATATAAGGAGAGATTCTCTTCATTTTCATTTGTTAGAGAATATTGACAGGTTGGCCTATTGTGCTTCTATTAATTTTTTTAAGTGTTTTTCTAGCATATTGCAAGGCTTGTTAGAATTTTTTCAAGTATGTTGGAGGAATGAACTACTTGTTGGATGTTTTGATCCACTCTTGCATGATTCCTTCTTAACGTTGGGGAGTTTATACCCAAGGTTCGTTTATATTCATACAACAAAAACCCCACAACACCAGAATAACAATCCTCGACCAAGGCCAAGAAAAATATCACCCGAGATGCAAAGGATCACAAAGACCATAATCTTGTGACATGGATGAAGGCTAAACACACAAAAATTCATCAGGATTGGCATCCATGCAACTCATATCTGAAAAATTATTAGGACTAAGCATTAAAACAATACACACATATATTCAACTCATACATAATAGACAAAAAATGGATCAAAATTGTCACATCTTTGTTACTAGAGCCATTCCATCACAACAGAGATATACATTGCGCAAGACATATACATATGACATCCATATAACTTCATATATTTTCTATATAAAGCCTCAGAGTTACAACATATTCTGCAATGCGCCTTTTCTCAACACTTAGACATATACATACACACAAATATATTCAAAGCATTATAACATTACAACAGGATCAGAGCAAGCTCGATACTGGAGACTCAATGAATCTCTTTTCCTCAATATTAACTAGTCTAATCAACTATCCATGTTTTTTATATTAGTGCTTCATTTCATAGCTTTCATTGTTGGGGAGCGTTGTCTCTTTTTGCTTTGCTCCACTTGTTTTCCTGAAAAAGCTACCTCACACGTTTTTGGTGTTTGCCAACGCTCCAAATAGACTTTTTGTATCAATGGAAATATTAACTTCTTGTCTAGCTCATCCTCTGGTCGTCCCACGTCCTCGTATGTTGCTGGTAGTAATCATTCAGGGAGATTTTTCGATGATTCCTTTCTTGATTTCGGCAGACATCTTCTTGATTTCTAGTGCAACTGAAAAAACTTGCTCCTGCGCACACTTTGTGTCATTCCTCATGCATTTCCTTAGGCGTGCACAAAACTATGGAATGAGTTTACACAACTTCATTTGTGCGCATGGAAAACTGAACCCAAAACTTTGGGTGCCAATAGACCCCCACCACTATTATCTAGCTCATCCTTGAGCCAACTGTTGTAAATTCTGAAGGAGGATAGTTGGAGTAATATCAAATCATCGTTCAATAAAACAAGTTGTGCTAACGGTTGCGCTTGAGTAAGAGAAAATCATCAATGCGTGTTGTAGTTGAAACTCAACTCAGGTTCATGAATGACTTACACAGGCTTCATGGTGAAGGATGGAGTTGGAGTGCATGCGGCCAATTGTTCCCTCTGAAACCTTCCCTGGTGTCTGTGGAGGGGGATAAGGGATTTGCTTAGGGCCTAGAGAGAAATGAGGCTCCAACAAGATATAGTATCGTTCTATGCTTGTCTTTTTATTCTAGGACAACCAAGCCAAGCTAGTAGTCATGGTTGTTCCACTAGAGGAGGGATGTGGATCTATGGAAATATGTGAGAGGAGGGGGGCCCGAAAATTGGTTTGTATGTAAACACCTTCCTCGACTACTGGAGGAGGTGGATCTATGATGAAAAAGGAGGCCCCTCTGTATCAGCAAAGGGGATGATACATGGCAATTGTTAGACGTAGGGGCCCTCCCTATCAACAAAGGGGATGATGCATGGAGACACTTAATAGTGGGGACGTGGGGAATTAAATAAAGTAGAGGTTGTGCCTAAAAATTGTTGATATAATGTTAAGGGGTAGAAGAACCATAGTGTGGGAACTGAAGGGGGTTGGTCGAGCGAGGAAGCTCCTGTCTCAGGATGTCTGTGAAACTGGGCAATGATATGAGAGATGAATGAGAGAAACATGAACTAATAGTAACAAATTGGGGGAAGTAGAAAATGTGGGTGAGGGGAAACCAAAAGTGGGAACGAGACGTGGAGAATTTCTCCAAAATTTTCATAAGAGATCAAGTATTTGTATCATCGAGGTGGGGGGGAAGAGGGTCAACTAGAATATTTAGCATATGGAGGAGGAGTGTGGAAGCTGGAGAGATCCCAATGTCGATTGATCATCCTAAGGATATGCCTTGTTGAGTGAGGTGACATAATAGACTCTGTACCCATATCTTGGGGAATCTGTTGAAAGTAGATTGCCTTGCCTTTTCGATGAGTTGATCTTCTAGGAAACCCTTCCGAGACTCACGTGAATTGGTCATCAGAGATCGAACTTTGTACTTGGGTTATAGGGTCGACCATTCTTACATATCATAGGGGCGTGGAAAGACTGTCCAATGATCATGTACGCTTGTGTGAATGAAGTTGGATGACAGTTGGTTAGTAGGCTCAGAACATTGAACTTCTTGTTAAGTGGTGAAATTGATGGTTGCATTGAAAGTGGAATCGAGTCAATCGTTCTCCTGTCAATGGATTTTCTAATGCTTTATTACTGATGATGCTTGGAAATGCATGTCATATTGATCAATATGATCTAGTGAACTTTGTAGAAATTTGTTGTCGCCAATAGCTCGTACTTAATAACAATAGTGTGGAAATTGTTGTACATATGTGAATATTATATGTTGGGGGCGTTGTGCATGTTTTTTGCGCACCCTGACTTGATTTTCCTTTTTAGGTTATATGATTGTAGTGGCCTGTTATGATGAAAATCTCTCTATGGCTAGGGGAAAACCACAACAGACAGAACAACACCCAAAAATCAACTCTAATCTCAAATATGCTATATAAATGAAATGTTAACAAGAGAAAGCTAGAAGCCTACCTCATCCAGACATTCGAAGAAGACCATCGTTGAGCACACGACCCAAAACTTTATACCTCCAACTTGGCCTCAACAACCAAGATACGCAAGCATGTGGTGATGATATATAATGTTAGCATATAAATCAGCATAATCCGTTAACATACATAACAAATACGCACATGGAAAGAAATTCAAATATTTGCAAGATATCAATTGGAAAAAAATAGTATTTTTATTAATGTAATCAGCATAAGTACATAGGTGACAAACTTATGTAACGACACATATCAGAACTGGGAAATTAAGTCCCTCCAGCTGGGCCTCCACCACTTCAATCCTCCACAAAGGCAAGCTCACATGTAGAAGTTAATGAGGTTCTCCATCACAAGATAGGAAGAGCTTGGGGGATGAACACAAGAAGTTCAAGTTTTCAAGGACAAAGGGACGCATACTCAATATGAAGTGGAATTTCACCAGAGTATCTTTTCTCTCAATGTTGAATTGTCCTCAAGGCTTGGATAGGACTCAATTTATAGCCTCCCAATGGAATTGAAGGGTTGAATCAGAGTATTTTGAGTATATGGAAGGTCAAGGATCATGGATCACTGACATGGCATGGAAACCCGACATATTTTTTAATTTTTGAGCACCAAACCCGATGTATGTGGGTTGTAGTGGAGAAACCTATGTATATGCGAGTTGTCTAACTGGTAGGTCGCGTATATGGAAAAAAATATGTATTTTTATCTCTGGAGTGAACAAAAAGGGGAATTTAAGTTTGCAGAGGGAAATGGAAGGCCATCCAAGCAATATGCGTGGAATGAGACAAAATTTTCTATTACATATGCCCCCTATGTGAGAGGTTAGAGGAGTATCCACGATGGTCGAAATACATTATAATTCCTAGAAGTTGAGTAATGAAGACTCAATTAGAAGCACTAGTTACACATGAAGTTATTACAATTCATATTGACTCTGTACACATGGCTGCCAATCTAAATTACACTACAGACCCATGTGGATATATATCAAACAATTGTTCATAGACATGAACAAGATACATTGGAATCCAATCTCAAAATCAACCGTAGATATCCGTATACCATGGAGTACAATCTGATATTCCATGATCACTGAAGTCATATAGGTATTGGTTCAATGAAAGACACAACAAATATGGGGTGTTGCCACTATGAACTGGAGGTCTTCTACACTATCCATCGAAGGTGCAAGTCTACATTACGTGAATAAAGGAGTTGAAGTCGAACACAATGAGACTTCGTTTGATTACCGGTCGTTAAGGTATATCATTAACAAACGTGAGACAATCCACTGATAATGAAAGTAGGTGTCAAGGCACCAAGTACATTCAAAAAGTGTGAATAAGGGTGTTGAGGTCAAACACTTGAAGAATCCATCGATCAAGAGACATTGATGTATTCCCAACTTTCGATGGCAGGAGAACCTGCCACTGATGACTGCAAGCCTCGAGGTAATCATATAAATCTAGATCTCGATTCCAGAATAGATGAGATGAATTCGATGGAAGGAGACCTACTAAAAGGAGAGCATTAAGGCATCTCGCATCATCCAATGCGAGGTACAAAGATATATCTTGATAATTAGGAGGAGATTAGACGAATAGGATGTTCACGAACCAATGACTGTGTGTGTCTCTTGCATGAACCAGATGCAAGTAGTGCACGAAAGAGATCCTCTGAATAACAATCAATAAGGAAAATTGTTGAAAAAGACGAGGAAACCACCAATAGGGATAATGGAATCCAAGACATTGCATGAATCCCAATGTGTGAATAGATTTCTTGTTGTCGAACACATGGGAAACCCCCCAGTCAATGACCAATGAGGAGATGTCATCTGATGGGTTCAAGGTTACCTACCAATGACGAAATTACGCCCATGGTGTGTAGGACAACAACTTCATGTGATTCTGAGACACTGAGGGTATGGCCAACACACAAAGTCAAGAGTTTTGAGGAATGGCCGACACATGCTTATACTTCCTTTGAACAAGATCATGAGACAGATGGAAAACTTATGCATCATAGACTTAACATTGATCATCGACAAAAGCTTGCGACGTAGGAGGCATTGACAAACTTTCCATAGGGACTAGGAGAATAACCAGTCGAAGGAGTAAACTCTAAGTAACGAGCTCAGTTTCCTAAGGTCATGCTAAACCCAAACCTTGGATGAAATGGACTCAAGAGTTTTTTCTTTGTTCAAAGCTGACACGACTATTGTTGATAAGAGTACTATTATTTTCCCACCCGTCTTTTTTTGGTTTTTTCATAGTAAAATAAATGCTATGATACAGGAGAGGAAACGAGTGTCGCGAGTAAGCAACTAGTTCCAAGAAGTGGAACATACCTATGCTCAATGCAACAAAACGCATGAAGGGTATGGACACTCAGGGTATGTTTCCTCTACAAGTAAAGGGTGTCAAGATGCAAAGGATATATGAAAGGCACTGCTTGGCTAGTGATGATAATTGTTGAGGTGAAAGGCTTGTAACGAGAAAGCGGGAGTTGACATTAGGCTCAACAATGCAAGCAAGATAATGGAATTCAATTTACAACTTAACTCAACAAGTGTCCTTTTTCATAGATATTAGTACCCTAGGTACGAAAAAGTTTAAAATAATAGCCAAGAGAACTCTTCTAGCCAATGGTGACTAGAGTATTCCTTTTTCATAAGTATTCTACTTGGTCTGGAAAAGGGTTAAACTTATACCAAATAGATGTCATTTCAAAACCATTTAACGAGTATGAAAGAGAAAAGTTCACTTGGCAATCTTTTCATTTTATGGAGTCTAAAAATATCTTAACTAAGACTCTAGGATGTTGTTCTAAGCAGCATATCATGGGGGAGGCCAGGGCTCCCATGCATGACTTTTGTTGAAATCCAACAACTCATTGGTAGCTGACACAAGCTTGGGAGAACCCAAATCTTGCCAAGTCAAGGAGGATAAAATAATTGTAGAGGATCCTCCATCTACAATATATTGACAAATGCCCATTATCCGGAAGGGTGCAGAAGAAAGAAGGCGGGGCTCTACATGATCATTTCAATCAAAGGAAACCATCCTGGGACTTGGAGGGAGCGTAATCAGAGAGAGTGGAATGCTCTTTTGTTCAGAAGGTACAAAACTAGAAATTCTAAGGACATGGTTGAAAGAAACATCACCCCCCAAAAGAAGAGTGGGATTGGCCGAAGATTGCATCAACAATGTCACTTGCTTAGACGTCTCTCTCCAAGATAAGAGTGAGATTGACCAAATATTGCATCATCACGACCACGTCTTCAACCATTGGTTAAATAAGATACGAGAATACATGGTAAAGAGATGCATCACTCCCCAAAACAAGAGTGGTGTTGGTTGAAGATTGCATCGACACGACTGCTGGTTGAACATGATGCAAGGAAACATAGTCAAGAGATGCATCACTCCCAAAAAAAGGAGTGGTGTCGACCAAATATTGCATCAACATGATCGTTGTATTAACCAAGGACATATTAGAATGTTGGGAAACCAAAGATGACTCAGAACCCGAAGGGCCACTAGACAAGGATCGTGCTTCTCGTACCATCACAATAGTAGGGCACAAATGAGTTAGGTGATCTCCTTTGCAAAGTCTACAAAGGAACTTGGGATTCTGCTCTATACATCTAGGCTTCTCAATCGTATCAATGCCCCCAACATGACTTGCACTGGTCGACGACATGCTCCCAGCATGACTTGTAGAGGCTAGTAGCTGAATTTCAGATTGGTAATGTTTTTCTAGTATGACTAGCAGTGAATAGAGTTGTACCCCCAGCATGACTTGCAGTGGTTGGTTTCTTTCCCCCAACATAACTTGTAGAGGTTGGTGACAGGTCTCGAACATTACTAGTAGAGGTTAGTTTCAGGTCTCCAACATGACTTGCATAGGTTGGTGATAGGTATCCAACATGACTTGCAGAGGTTGGTGACTTAATGCCAGTATGACTTGCAGTGACTGGACTTGTGCTCCTAGCATGACTTGCAATGATTGGTTGCAGCATCTGAGACCATGGTCCTAGGAAATATTGGTTTTGAGAGATTGTGGGCCAAATAGGGTTCTAGTATACACCATGGCCCTGCCCGACAAGATAGTATCCTCCTACAAACTAATTCATAAAGGGTTGTAAGGGCATTATCACCAAGGAAGTCGCTTGCAAGGAGAAAGTGACGTGACAAGGGTTACTCATGTGAGGATATATGTTGACCCCAGATAAAGTAACTCCATGCAAGGGGTTGCCCATACTATAAAACTGACTCCCCCCGAATGAAACACCAAAGGACAGAGGGAGGTTCACCATGAGAAAAGCGTTTGTAGGAACCAGCATAGCGGAAGAAGGATAGATGGATGGGATGTAAGAAGTAGAAGGACATGCCATTTAAGCACTCGCTCCTGGAAAAGTGAAGCTAGGATTGGGTCTAGAGGAAGGAGGATTCCAACCTCCTACCATAGGAGTTGGTTGAGTGATATGACCTCCATCAAACGAAAAAAGGAGAATAAGGAGGCATTGTGCCCCCAAGCCCAAAACTAGGATTCACATAAGACAACGAAACAAAGGATGACAAGTGGGAAGTCATGTCTCACATACCAAAAAAGAAAGGATTATAGGCCCAAGGCATTGGCCGAGGACTTTGATTCAACGTACCACTCAGAAATATAAAAGGATTTGTCCCCATGGACTGAGCAGAGACCATGGGTTGGGTAGCCCTAACTGAGGGAGTCACAAGGGCTCCAACAACCATAGTAGTCAAAACTTACGACGTAATACAAAATCCTAAGGACGACTAATAATCAAAGAGAACACTCCTAAATAAAGATGAAATCCAATGCACACAAACAAGATATGATGGCTGGAAGGGACCTCCCAAACTAAAGTAGGTATGCCTCGCCCAAGAGGGGCCTGAGGCTTCGCAAAAATAGAGTGGAGGTATCATAACCAATTATAAGGACCCATGTAGGATTCACAAAACAATCGGTCAAATCCCTCTAGAATGAAAATCCTCCATAAATTTTGTGTGTTGTCCTTCCGTTATCTGACTCAGGGTACCTGCAGAATAACTCTTGCAATTAATCTATGTGGCTACCTAGGTCAAGCAACTAAATTTACCACGATATAACCAATGCTCAGGCGAGTAGTCGCAAGTCTGGTCCACCGTATGGGAAGGGTATCAAAGCCTGAAATATTGAAAGAACTGCCTCCCAAGGAGGTAAAGACACTAGCAAGATCCTTAGATACGAATAAAACCCCAGAAATATCTCTTACACTAGGAAGGTATTAGAGGGTTATCTATGCAGCCAACTTCGCACAACCTCGTGCTTAAATCCGGTGTGAGCGGAGCCTCCTGAGAACACCAATTATATAATGGGTTTCACCACTCCCTGGTCAGACACATACGTTCAATTTTATAGCCTTGGATAAGTTTACTCACAAAATCCTATTCCAAGGCTCTAGGTCTTATGCTTGTTTGTGTACCTTGAAAAATAAAATCGTTTCTAATCAATTTTAATTATTCAACGTTAATTTTAATGGATTCTTCTTACTCAAGAGGTGAGATCGTGAAACTGATGGTATTATGACTCAACATATATAAAAATAAGCAAATGTAAACACACTGCTAAGTACTAGTCTTGATTTGCAATGAGATGGTATGCTTATAAATGTTGTTTCTAAGATTCAATCTCTACAATTTCAATGAAGTGCAATTTTTCCTAATATGTCAAAACTAATGTGAAGTAACCAAAAGTGCAAATGCCATAAGTAAAATGCAAGAAATCAAATATTTTTTGTATTTTCGATATAATAAAAAGAAAATGCAAAGAATAATAACAACCTTAGAAGTAGACCCTACTACAAGAAAAAAGAGACAAGACAAGCATGATACCAAGAAGAAACTACCTAGACCAATATGCAAGGACAACAAATGAGAAAAATGACAAGAAAGGATTTTGCCCAAAAATTCAACAATAAAATGACTTCTTATCACTCTATAGGCACTTAACAGTCAGAATAGGGACCCAAGAAGTCTCACCAACTAGTAAAACTCACCCAGCAAACACCAAACTCAGCAAAAAATACCTAAGAGACTATGTACACGATTGTTCAGGGAACAAACACGTATATACATGCCCTGAGATAGACAACTCACATATGTATGCGACGTTCAAGGGAAAACCCGCGTATTCCAAAAAATACACTGCTAGGGAAAGGGTTAAGCCAAGAAACTCAGATGCAAGGAAAAATACAGGTTTTCAAGCAATAGGCGACACAGAAACTCGGACAAACATAGATAAAATCAAGGAGAAAAAACAACCAATACCCCAAAAAGGAGATCTCCCTAGTAGAGTCACCAATTCTATTACGAGGAAAATCTCTCTATGGCTAGGGTCAAACCACGACAGACGAAATGAAACCCAAAAATAAACTATAATATCACATATGCTATATAAATGAAATTCTAACAAGAGAAAGATATAATCCTACCTCGTCCGGATGTTCAAAGAAGACCATTGTTGAGCACATGACCCAAAGCTTTAAACCTGCAACTTGTCCTCAACAACCAAGATACACAAGAACATAGTGATGATATATAATGTTAGCATATAAATTAGCATAATTCATTAACATACATAACAAATACGCCCATGGAAAACAATTCAAATATTTGCAAGATATCAATTGGATGAGAAAAGAGTATTTCTATTATTGTAATCTGTTGATATTATGGTAGCTGCGGGAGGTATTAATCTCCACGTGTAACCCTGACAAGAATAGAATATTCCAAGAAATAAGAAGAAACCCTAAAGCATGGATAATAACCCTAGGAGGCAAGTCCGCTCAAGAGAATATTTATTATTGAGTGTTTAACCTCAAGAATGAGAAGTCGGCCCAGACAACTCAGGAGAAAAAATATAAATATAAGACGTCAGAGTTTATTTTGAGGACACAACTTGCAATTGTAGAAATGAAAGAGTGCACACTGCAGAAACTGGGTAAGTGCGCAAGTCTAGAGAGTAGTTGCATTTGCAACAACTGCAACCTGTATTCTTGATTTAGTATTGGACTTTCTATTGGTTATGGTTTGGAATTTCTACCTTGTATGTTGGCTCTGGAGAGAGGTATGCTACATTGATTGGCTATTAGGCCTAGATTTTTCTTCTGGAATCATTCTCTGTCAACGTTAAGGTGCTCGGGGGTGGCTTTGGCCTATGGTTGGGTGAAAATATTTCTATATTGTTTATGGTTAAACGAGCACATCTATTATTTCTAATAGGTTATGGACCCACGCTATCTTCGGACATTATAACCACTAGAGGATAGATTGGGAGGATTTTCTCAGTTACAGTTGCAGTCAATTTTTGTTGCAACAACGAAACCCTAACCCTCTTGTTGAGTCACCTTAAGTGAAGAGATTGACCTAATTTCTGGATAGCCTAGTGCACCCTAACCCAACGCACCTCTTGGTACTCTCAGCAAGCTAAGATGCTAAGTTTGAGTTTTTGATCAAAGTCAAAGGTTGACCAAGTCAAAGAAGTCATGACTTACTCTATGAAGTCAAAAAACAAGTTAGAAGGGGATTCTAACTTCAGAGCATGGAAGCCAAGGATTGATCTCATCTTGTCCAATAATAAAGTGTTGGATATCATAAAAGGAAAGATCGTGGAACCACAGTTTGAAGAAGGAAAAGAGAAGGAACCTCAGAACGTTGGAATTATGGAGAAGTTCAAGGACAATGACATTAATTCCATGAGTATCATAGTGGACTCTGTAAAATACCACTTGATACCCTACATCTCTCATCTTGACTCATCTAAGAAGATATACGATGCCCTAACTAACCTCTTCTCAGTCAGAAACATTTGACAAGTAATGAGTCTGAAGAATGAACTTTGTGGCATGAAAATGAATGATGATGACAACATAACATCATACTTTGTGAGAATATCTCATTTAAGAGATAAACTACAAGCTATTGAAGAAATCATTTCATAGAAGGAAATGGTAAATATAGTGCTCAATGGTCTTCCCAAGACATGGGATGCATTTGCCACAAGCATGAACACAAGGAAGTAGTATCCCACATTTTAAGAACTTTGGACTTGTTGTGCACAAGAAGAATCAAGGATTAGTGCAAAAGATAAACCCCAAAAGAAATACGATGATCAAGCCTTCACAACAAGGTTCAATATTTTCAGGAATAAAAATAAGTTTGGCTTAAGGAAGAAACCAAATCAAGAGAAAGATATGTCAAAAATACAATGCTTCAAATGTCGAAAATATGGTCACTACAAGAATCATTGTCCCGAGTTAAAGAAAAGGAAGGAAACACATGAAGCATCAGTTTCCGAAGAAAGGGAACCCTCAAAGAAGGCCAAGCAGGATAAAACAAACTTCTTCTTCTAAAAAAAGGTAACAATATTCTTCATAGTTCTTGTACATACCATGTTTACATAGTTTATGTACAGATATTGCATATCTATTTCTTAGAAGATAAGATGTTCAAGTGAAACAATATGGAAGAATAACAATATAAGGATTGCTATCACGATGACTACAAGTCAAGAAATACACATGAAAAGATGAAGTACATTGATAATCCTTGGTAACAATTCCTATGGAAGCTATTACATAAGTAACAGTTGGAAGATAATTCGAAATCAGAATCAAACTTGAAGAAACCTGGAAGAAGTAAAAACAGAAAGAAGTCAGCAATCAAGAGGAAATTCAAAAAACAAGACTTGTGAAACTTTGCATAAGGAAATAAGGATGCAGACGGAAGCGTGGGCTCTCTTATATGGAGGGAGCCAATTATATAATTCCAAAATAAGAGCATGCATTCATGCATGAAGCAAGGATTAGGAGGGATCTAATCCTAAATAATATGATCCATTGAAGTATCTATCCATGTTCCCATTGATAGTAGCATCCATGAAAAGAAACACGTGTCCAGTTTGACTTTAGAAGAAGTCTTCTTTGAAAACAATCCTTAAAGTGTCCCTGGTTGTCCATCTACATCCATGATCCTATGTTGAAAGGAAGAAGTTGGAATCTTTAGGGAATCGAATCTATAGAAAACTCCATGGACCCAAGAGCTAAAGAGAAACATGAGGAAGAACATGAATATTCCAAGAGAGAAAGAAAATCCATAACAACCAGTCATTATACCGAGAATCACAAGACTACCAGCTTGGTTTGAACCCACCAGAAGCAATCAAGAAAAAGTAATGAAAGATATGATGAAGAACAATATATGTAAGAAATTGTGAAAAATGATTATGAATGGAAGCATTGCGAGATTCAGAACTAGAGGTTCTTCTAGAAGGAGGAGAATAATATGATAACAACTTGTTCCTGTAAGCCAGATATACCTTTATCTAAGTTATTATATCTCTTGCAATATCCATGGATTGAAGTTTACATCAGTTGGTTGTAAAATATTGTTCTTCCCAATAAGAGTATTTGAGGAAGAATCTTATGTAAAGAAATCTCAAGTTTTTGAGGTATGCCAGAAAGAGACCCATGTATGCAGATATAAGAATACCTTGTATGGATTCAACTTGATGCAGAGTATATCATATACAACAAAAGTGTGGTGAAAACTTTCTATGACAGAGATATCTAAATAGTTACTCAAAAGTCTGGGATGATGGATTGCTAATCCATGTAAACTCTCATGATGACAAAAGAAGTGCTACTTGGATATGTTTCAGTTTGAGCCTTGCCACGATGTCATGAGCTAGCAGGAAACATAAGTGTTGAATTCGACCATGATATATATTGTAATGATCATAGCTACATGAAGCCTTCATAGAAAACCAATGTTCCATAACATACCAAAGTACATTGAGATCAAGCATTACATTCTTCGTGATGAAGTCTAGAAAAGAGAAGTGGTTCTCCAATGTATCTCCACAGATGAGAAGATAAAATATATTATGGTAAAACCTCTGTCCAAGATGAAAAGTTTTCAAGTTGGGGCTCGTGGAGATGACTTCCTTATTGAAAAAGGAAGAGATTACTCCTAGGTTGGGAGGGAGCACTGATGTGTTCTTGATTTATGGACAGTCATTTTTCAGTTTGAAATATGGTCCAGGATGTGCAGTTCCTTTCCAGTTCGGAAAGTGGTTTGATATTTATGATGGATAGTCATTTTCCAGTTCGAAAAATGGTCCAGATCGAACAATCATTTTGGTAATGAAAATGGTTCGATAGATTGTTTATGTACCATAGACAACGATTCCCATTGTGTCCAGTGTGGGGGAATGGTCTAGCACAATCATTCTTCTTGACAGTCACTCTGAGTAGTGGTCAAGTAGAATGGTCTGCTTCCTCGGGCAGTCATTCTTTCGAAGTTCATAGTTGTGAGCAGTTTCAAAGAATGGTCTGTTTTGGAGGTTGGTGCAGGATAGTCATTTCCATTAGGAAATGGTCCGGATAGTCATTCCCTAGGGAAGACTCATTCTCTCCAGGTTGCACTATGTTTAGTGCCGGAGGAATGGACGAGTTAAGTGAATGGTCCAGGTTCAACAATCAAGAACAGACATTCCCTAGGGAAGACTCATTCTATCCAAGTTGCACTATGCTTAGTGTCGGAGGAATGGCCTAGTTAGGTGAATGGTCCAGGCTCAGAAATTAGGGACAATTATTCTTCTATGCTTGAGAAGAATAGTACATATGTCCCATGGATGATGTTTTACTTTATGAGGGAAGATGCTCTTCCAGATATCACATATGTGAGTGGAAGAATGGACCAGATGACTCAATTTATATCATGATATTGTTTTATGCAGGTTGATATCAGATGATATGATTTCTATGGAGACTATATGTCTCTGGACATTAGATGTATGCTACTGTGGTGGATGTGTTCCATTGGTTGTGACTGTGTGTCACTGATTAAGTATCTGTGTGCTACTTGGTGTGGTAGTGTATCTCTGGATTGTAGTTGTGTACTACTATGGATATACACTATCAGTAGTGTTGGAAATGATTATCATCTAGATGGATAGTCAGTATGCTCATGGAAATACATTCTCCAGGCAAAGAATGGTCCATATAGAACAGATTGTTGGTGGACAGGTATTCTCTCTATGGAGAATGGTTCAGGTTGACAGTTTGTTGACATGTCATGGACTAGTATTTTCCTAAGGCACAGATTGTGGCCCGATTAGAAAAATGGTTCAGGAATGATATTTTATAAGGCATATAGATTGAGATGGATATCTATGGTACATATGAACCGATTAGAAAATATTCCTAGATTGGCATTCCTACATGAATGGTATTTGTATCCCATGACATAGCTTTTAGCATCTGTTGGGATAATCATTCTTCTAGGACGTATGTCCGGATTAGAAGAATGATCCTTGTATCACTCTGTGGAGTGAGTGACTTATTCAACATCATGCATGATTACTTAGATGGAATATGGCTTCGAGAGATGATACAGTTGATGCTATCAGATGATACTGATAGTGATGATGGTGCTCATGATATAATAATGAGATATCCTATATGGATATGATGATGCTATGGGTTGAATGGTATGTTTGTGCTCAATACCATTACCTTCAATACCTCCCTAACTAGGAGGGAGTGTTGATATTATGGTAGATGTGGGAGGTATTAACCTCCACGTGTAACCCTGACAAGAATAGAATATTATGAGAAGCAAGAAGAAACCCTACGGAATGGATAATAACCCTAGGAGGCAAGTCGGCTCAAGAGAATATTTATTATTGAGTGTTTAGCCTCCAGAATGAGAAGTCGGCCCAGACAACTCAGGTGAAACAATATAAATACAGGACTTCAGAGTTCATTTTGAGGACACAACTCACAACTGTAGAAATGCAAGAGTGCGCACTGTAGAAACTAGGTAAGTGCGCAAGTATGAAGAGTAGCTGCAGTTGTAGTTACTACAACCTGTATTCTCAGTTTAGGCTTGTACTTTCTATTGGTTATGGTTTGTACTTTCTGCCTTGTATGTTAGCTCTAGAGAGAGGTACGCTACAATGATTGGGTATTATGCCTAGAGTTTTCTTCCGGAATCATTCTTTGTCAAGGTTAAGGTGCTCAGGGGTGGCTTCAGCCTACGGTTGGGTGAAAATATTGCTATATTATATATGGTTAAACGAGCACATCTATTATTTCTAACATAATCAACAGAAGTACATATGTGACAAACGTCTGTAATGACACATATAAGAACTGAGAAACTAAGTCTCTCTAGTTGGGCCTCCACCACTTCAATCTTCCACAAAGGAAAGATCACATGTAGGAGTCAATGAGGTTCTCCATCACAAGAAGAGCTTGGGGGTTGAACACAAGAAGTCCAGGCTTTCAAGGACAAAGGGATGCAAACTCAATATGAAGTGTAATTTCTCCAGAGTATCTTTGCTCTCAATGTTGAATTGTCCTCAAGGCTTGGATATGAATCAATTTATAGTCTCTCAATTTAATTGAAGGGTCAAATTAGAGCATTTCCAGTATATGGAAGGTCAAGGATCATGGATCACGTGACATGGCATGGAAACCCAACATATTTTTTTAATTTTTGAGAACCAAAACCAATGTACGTCGGATGTAGTGGAGCAAAATGTGTATACGCAAGTTGTCTAAATGGTAGGTTGTGTATATGGACAAAAATATGCATTTTTATCTCTAGAGTGAAAAAAAGGGTAATTTAAGTCTACAAAGGGAAATGAAAGACCATCCAAGCAAGATGCATGGAATGAGGCAAAATTTGCTATAACACGGCCCCTGGTGGGTTTCAACGTGGCCCCATACTTATTCCTTCGATCTGTTGTTGCCATAGGGCCTCGACATCAACCCCTTCCAGTTCATGAAATATCCATTGATGAAGGAGCTCATCAACACTTGTATCTATCTCATCTAGTTTCTCCATGGGATTGGGGAAAAACAATGGGATTTCTCTGAATGATTATTCAAATTTTATGAATTGGTGAATTGTTTCTAGAGTAGGTGCAGACGGTTTTCATGTTAGTTCAAAAAATAACTTTGGGATTGATGGTATAGGGGGGTGTGTGAGAGAGAGCGTGTCAGATCTTGTTGATGTTTGAATCAGTTAAGATCGAAACAACAACCTCATGAGGATATGAATCCCCCTGCATTTTATAGAGGTGGTACTCCTCTTTGAATTCTTTAAAGATTTGTATTTGAAAATATCAGGACAACAATATTAAAATGGGAGAGTGCTAAAAGGAAAACTCCAAATATTTATCATTTAATTAAATAAAAATACTTGAAGAGAATTACATGCATTAATGATTCCTAAGAAATGCACCAGGAACATTCACTCATGAAATAATATGTTTGCAGAATATAAAGAAAATAATTACAGAAATATAATATGAATCTCACATCCATCACAGTTTCAAATATTTTTTATGTTAATCCCTAATATTGGCTCATTACCCCTTAATTGGGGCATATTACAGTAGTAATTTTATTTTATTTATGTTGGCTTTATTCCATTAGTTGTAATTATACCTCCTAGTCTCCTATATATACCAAGGAGACATTTTCATTTGGAATCATCTTGGAATTGTACATTTATGTGGGAATAAGGAGGTTGCCCCCTCGAAGAGGCTTATTATCTTAATTTCTCTATTTTTCAAGGATTTTATTACTTATTCTGAAGTTTTTCTATTCTATATTGATATTTGGTTCTTAACATATGGTATCAGAGCTCAAGGTCTTGGGGTTTCACTGCTACATCTGAGACACCTTGGAATTTTCGCTATAAATATTTTTCTACAACATTTCAGAAGGAACGGCTTGGAGGGTATTTAGTAGATGGATCAAGGTACGTTGGGTTAGAATTTCAGCTCCTGAGGCCTTATAATTTCGGATATACAACCTGTGCAAGATAGGGTTCTGGAATCATCCTGAACTGAGTCATTGCATAATTTTCACTATCAAATATTTTCTGTAATGTTTCAGACCCTGAACTCTAGAGGATATTCACATACATTATTAATGTATATGTGGTAAAAATTTCAGCTTCTGGTTCATCTTACATTTTTATATACACCCTGTGGAAGATAGGGTATCTGACTAGTCCTATTGACTAGTATCAAGAAGGTGTTCCAGGTAAAACAATCATAACTTCTTCCTACAATATCAAAATTGAGTGAGACTGGTTGAATTGGATAGTGGATAGTCTGTAGTATTACTGGTACAAGTTTCATAATTTTATATCAATTATTTTGTGCGGGGCACGCTATACAAGTGACATCTCCCGGAAAGGACAAAAATCAGCAAGTTGTGAGGAAGTTACCATAAATTCCACTTGGCACATACAATTTTGATCATACCTGTGGCATTCTAGAGAAGAAACATCATAGAACTACAAAAAACCAAGTTTCATACATAGAAGGGCCAAAACTTTGGAGATACAACAAAATAAATATTGTCTAACAGAACCACCTCAAAATCAAGGTTCAAAAGTGATACTTGGCCAACATGCTACCCAAAAAGGGAACTTCTACACCAAATAAGCCTCCAGATAATCCTACATGGACTCTTAATGAAGGTGAAGAAATGCATAGGGACATAAATGATTTACAAAAGAAGATAGTAACAAAAGATGAACTACAAGAGATGATGGAGGGTTTAAAAGGGGAGATCATGGAAGGATTGAAAAATTTCATAATAGAGAGGACACCTGAAAGTGAAAATGTATCCCATGAAATTCATGATGAGAACACAAGGAAGGTGAATCAAGAATGGATAAATTCCAACTTTGGGTTGAAGACCAACCACGTTCCTAAGATCGATATGAGGAAGTTTGATGGCAAGGACCCAATCACATGGATACTTTAGATGGAGCAATTCTTTAATCTACATAATGTGCCACATACACAAAAGGTATGAATTGCTTCTTTCTATTTAGAATGCAATAAATTTGTATGGTATTGATGGCTTTATTCTCGCAAATCACTCGTCACTTCGACAATTTTCATGGAAGAAATGATAGCACACTATGACGATACAAGGAGCAATACCTTCTTTAGCCAAATGATAAATCTCAAGTAAAAGGGTTCAGTTACATAGCACATTGAGAACTTCCAAAGATTCAATATAAAGATAACATATATTTTAGATGAGCACTTGATTGATGTATTCATAGGAACTTTAAAGGATAACATTCAACATGAGGTTCGCCTTTGGGAACCCAAATCATTGGAGAATGCATTTAAGGTGGCAAGAAATGTTGAAAGTAAAAATATGGCTATG
>ML798958.1:148713-161483 GCA_009831015.1 Picea engelmannii
ACTGTCGTCGCTCTTTTCACCATCTGTCCCCCACTCCCTCTCTCTCCTCTTCCTGTCACATCTCCCACTCCCCTTCCACCTTCCACTACCGCACTCCTGTCCTCCACTTACCTCCACGTCATATCACTTTTCACTTCCACCTATCATCTCCCACCGTGTGTACTCCCTCTCACCTCCACCTAGACGGATTTTCCCCACTATGCCTATCATCGCAGTCCCTCCTTTGCTTCCGCGTCACCTTCTCGGGCCATTGCACCACTATGTCTTTACACCTCAGCGTCCATGTTTTTCTTTTTGCCCGAGATTTTTCGATCACCTATCCTCCTGTCACATGTGTCCACATGGATACCTTGTCTCATATCCACACCGATCGTGCCAACCACCTCTGCCCCCCATCATCTTTATCCACGTCCGCCAACTGGGTCCCCTTGTAACGGTCCAACGAAGCAGTATACAGTCAAGGGAAAACCGCCACGTCCTTCAGATGCAGAGTTGACTCAGTCCTCCCTAATCCCGATGAAGCAGTTATTGAGGCAAGTGGTGGCAGTTGAACATTGTTTCCACCATAAATGGAAAACCCAAGAAAGGACTGTCAGCTAGTCAACTCATATGCAAGTTCGTTCTAAAGCACAATTGTGTCTGACTGAATGTTTGATCAGAGAGTACACACACAGTCTGCCAGGAGGCATGTAGACGTAACGCCTTCAATGTGATGACTTGAACTTGTTTTTGTGGTTTTGCTCTGAGTATTTAGGAGTCATCCTCATATTTTGTTAGTGTCGATGGTAGAGAAAATCTACCGATTGTAAAGTTTTAGTAAAGCCTCTGGTTCTCTGATTATGTGTTGTATTTTGAGATTTCTTGTTTAATGATAGTCAACTTTCTTAGTCCCTCTTGTTTCCCTATGATACTGAAAGAGTTCATGATTGACTGATTCACTTGAATTATTGTGACTGCATTATGATGAAAGTTTGATTACAATGTTGTTATAATTCCCTTTCAGTTTCTTTGATATTTAAATTCGAGAAGTTATTGTGTTTAAATTGTTCTTCCTTGGGTTGCTGAAAGATCCGATATCCTCAGTGGACCTTTACATTTTATCACTAAAGTATTCCTTCTACTCACCCTTACTACAACCTACTAACTGAATTTAAACTAAGACCTCACATGCTCGTGCATATTAGTCCAGTTTTCTGAGTTAAGACAATGTTTTCTTGAGACTGTGCCCATTTGACCTTTTATAACTAACATGTGACATACAAACTAATGGGTATCATGCTTACCTCTACCGCAATCCAGGGGTGACTTCTAGTGCTAACAGAATAGATCAAAGAAGCCTAATAAGAAATTATAATATCCCAGAAGAGAAGTCATCCCCACAAAAAAATAATAAAGAATAAATATAATGATACAGAAGAGAAGTCGACCCCATAGGAAAAAGACAGTGAAAATGTATTTTCCAGGAAGACAGGACGACCCTACTGGAAAAACACTTGCCAAGTCCATTATAAATAAAGGTGATGCATTCCTCATTTGACACATACACACTCACTCATAGTGCAAGTCTAATGGAGACTTGTAGTAGCAACTGCAATCTATAAGGAAGAAGGGAGCATATTGGTTGGTTTATCTTTTGTCTTGGTGGTACACTGGTGAAAGCCAATTACTCTAGCGCTCTGGCCAAGGTTTGATGTAGCTACATTGTTGGGTTATCTCTTGTGGAGATAAGTATTCTTCTTTGTTGGATTAATCTAGTGGATAGAGATGGTTCTTGGTTATATTGTATTGGAAAGGATATTCTCTCTAAGAAAAGTTTGTTGGGTTTCTCTCCCTTGTGAAGAAGGGTTTTCCCAGGATAAATATTTGTGTCTTCTTGTCTTGTTCATATGTTGATTTATATTTCAGTATACGTTTATTGAATGTTAAAAGAATATGAAAATTCCATGGTAAATCTAATGTTAACAAAACTAATGAAAATTCAACATGGTTTCAGAGAAGGTTCCTTCAGAACAGTCTAATCTTTGGAAGGAAGATCATGAGTTTTGTTGTTGTTGTTGCTGCAATTTGTCGTTTCTTAGACCTAAACATTGTCAAGCTCGTTGAGAAACCTATTAGAGGAAATTGAGATTGATTTTTAACATCAAACTGCCAACTGATCCGTAGATAAATTTACACCAACAATAATAGGAACCTTGTTCGGTTTACATTCCTGCATATTAAACCTCTGAAATATTGTCTCGACATATTTTCTCTGATTTAACCAGAGATTCATCTTTTTCCAATCTCTTTTAATTTCCATGCCTGATCCAAAAATGGAAGGAATTATTAACAAATTGACATTAACAAGATGCTCATGAATGATTAAAGAGTTCAGCCATCAATAACCATGCTGCAAATAAGAGAAGTTAACAACAATAAGAAATAGACAAAGACAACAAGAACTTGATAACGAAGTTCACCAATATGTGGCTACGTCTCTGGGCCCACTTCCAAGTGGAGGACCTCTTTATTGATATTCAAATGCTCAAGTTGTCTTTACAATGGCTCCTTGTTGTTACAAACAGGTTTCTGATCTATTGTACAAGACCTCCTTGTGTATATGCTCACATACCTCAAAAAACTCCTCTCAAAACATGACAAAATGCCCCTCAAAACATGAGAAATGGGACAAAAACTCCAACTCTTCTTTACCTTCCCTACATACCAAGTACCCTCTCAAGCTCAATAAGCCTGGTTTATGGTCAACGCCTCCAAGTCATATGGTGGGTAGGTGCTATGAATCTTCCCCAAATATTTGCGCCGAACTATGGAGTGGAGTAGTTTTGGGACTTTATAGTGGTGGTTATATGAAACAAAAAATTCTGCGGGCTGGGGCTAGGCCCCAGCCCCCTTCCGCCTTCGCTCTTCATTAAAAACACTTTATATAATATAAAGTGGACTTGTATTAACAAGTCCCACGATTGGCGCATTGTAAATCCGACCTGTCCCAAACACATTCCCCCATGCTAGAGGTTATGGGATCGATTCCTTTAGCCTCCAAAAATTTTAACCAACCAAACAAATGATGGGGTTCCACGTGGCAGACCGCGTCTGGGCCACGTAGAACCTTTTCATTTGCCCACAAAATGTGTCACTTGTCGAAACAAGATTGGACCACTATCATCTTCCCAATCAACCTGTTGTTGTGTTGTCACATGTCTCAATGCTATGTGAACATGATGTCATGCTGACGTCAACATTGACATTTTTGCCTGTTGACCTATTCACTTTTTGCCTATTTGAGAAAATGACCAGAGTGCGATAAATCTCACATACAACGTTCATTTGAGGAAGTAAATATATGGACGAAATCAGCACAACGAGTCGGTTGCAATGGAATTTGTTTCATCTGATTTCGATAACTTTCATTTTTGAGCATTTTCTGGATGTGGGGAGCCTCCTAGATTATTCCTCCCCACTTGGAAGATTTTGGACCACGAAAATTCTGGTATCAGTTGGTAAAGAAGTGAGGATATTGTGTCCTTACCTTTCCAGACTCCATCCACTTGGCATGACTTGGATTTGTTCCCTTCAATCCCACTTGAAGATACTCCACATCACCCCTGCGAGAAGTACGAACTCTTTTGTCCAAAATGGTGTCTTCCTGCAACTCATTCATATATTCAGGAGAAAAATATTCTATGGTAAGAATATGAACATTCTCTCCTTGATCCTCGATCATAGGAGGCTCATATAATCTCAATTTTTCCACATTTACAACTAAATAAATTTTCATATATGGAGGCATTTCTAACCAGAAAGCATTAGTACCAATCTTGTCTAAAATTTTGAAAGGACCATAACGAATTGGTTTAATCCTTTTACCTTCTCCTTGCATCCTTTCCTTGCTGATGTATAACTAGACTTGATCTCCTTCTTTGAACTGATGATCAACTGGATGAATATCATTCCTCACCTTGTACTTGGCTTGGATTTTCTCCAACTATTTCTATACCACCTGATGAGTCAACTGGATCCGTTCAATGAACTTTGTAGCCCTGTCCACATCACTATGTCCTTCTGCTGCAATTTCTTTCCCAAAGACAAAATCCAAAGGAGATTTTGGAAAGTACTCCAAACATGTTTCAAATGGAGATCTCTGAGTAGAAGAATGCTTGGCTCAATTATACGCATGTTTTACATAACACAAATGTTTATCCCAAAGCTTAGTATTTTTGTTGCAATATGACCAAAGTAGATGCACTATTGTTCTATTCACCACCTTTGTTTTCCCATCCATCTGTGGATAAAAAGTTGTGCTCTTCTTTAACCTAGTGTTCATAAGTTCCCACAAGCTTGACCAAAATTTCCCCATGAACCTAGAGTCTCGATCAGATATAATAGAATTAGGTAACCCAAAATGAACCCATATATTTTCAAAGAACATTTGAGTTGTTTGTTCAGTTGTGACTTTCTTTTTACAAGGAATTGGAACACACATCTTGTTGAATCTATCCACAACTACATACATTTAATCATGACCTTTTCTAGACATAGACAATCCCCCACAAAATCCATAGATACACTTTCCCATGGTCTAGAAGGAATAGGAAGTGGATTGTACAATCCTAGATTTTTGTTACTTGGTTTGCTTATTGCACACATAGTACATCCCTTTACATACTTAGACACATTTTTATGCATTCAAGGCCAATAACAAAATCTTTGTAATTGAGCAATTGTTTTGTCTACACCAAAATGTCCTGCTATAAGAGAAGTATGTGCCTCCCTGATTACATGGACTCTTTCACTTTCTGGAATACATAATTTTCCCAAATTCTACAAAAGTTTTCCTTTAATATGATAATTCAATTCTTCTGCTCTTTTACCATGACTTAAAGTTGCATAGACTTCCTTAAAATCTTTGTCCTCAACATATTGTTCAATGTAACTTTCATGAGTAATTGAATTGTTCCTAAGGATTGTAGTAATTGTACTAGGAGGCCTAGATAACATATCAACAACTTTATTATGAATGCCCTTGTTATATCTTATGACCAAATGAAATTGCTGCAAAAACCCCATCCATCTAAAATGCCTTGATTGTTGTAGCTTAGTTTGTAATTGTAGATACTGTAATGGTTGATGATCAATATGTATTATTGTTTCTTTTCCCATTAAGTAATGCTTCCACTTTTTAACACTTTGTACTAGAGCATACAATTCTTTATCATAGGTTGGATAGTTAATTATTGTTGTAGTGAAGGTCTCAGAATGATAGCATATGGGTTTTCTGTGCTGCATCAACACTGCCCCCATGGCATAGTCACTTGCATTGGTTTCAATTTCAAAAGACTGTTGGAGATCTGGCAATGCCAGAACATGAGCTGTACTAATATTTATTTTCAAAGTATCGAAAGCCTTTTGTTGGCTTCCTCCCCATTATAATCCTCTTTTCACACTTGTCAACGCATGTAAAGGTGTCACGATTAGAGAGAATTTTGAAATAAACTTCCTCCAATACTTTGTTTCCCCCATGAAGCTTATTACTTCATTTAAATTTGTAGGCTTTGGCCAATTTACAATGACCTCAACTTTAGAGTAATCAATCTTAAGCTCTCCACCCCCTACAATGTAACCCAAATATGCAAGAGATGTTTTGCGAAATTCACATTTTGACAACTTTACAAAAAGTTTATCTCTTTGCAACACTAAAAGTATATGTCTAACATGTTGGACATGCTCTTCCCTGGTCCTACTAAAAATAAGAATATCATCTAAGTAGACTATTACAAAATCATCAATGAATAGCCTGAATACATCATTCATAACCTGCATAAAAGTAGCAGGTGCATTAGTGAGCCCAAATGGAATCACTAACCATTCAAACAATCCCTGTTTTGTTTTAAAAGAAATTTTCCATATATCCTGTTCAACAACCCTAATATGATGGTAACCACTTCTTAAGTCTAACTTAGTAAAATAAACCACATGTTTCAATTGATCTAATAAATAATCAATGTGAGGCAAAGGGTAACGATTTTTTACCATGATCTTGTTCAAGGCTTGAAAATCCACGCACATGCGCCATGTGCCATATTTCTTTGCCACTAGGATGATAGGTGACCCACATGGAGAAGCACTTGGTATGATGACCCCTTGTTCAACTAGATTTTGTACATGTTTCTTTATCTCTGCACTTTCCAAAACTGATAACCTGTACATTCCAATGTTAGGAAGAGAAACATCCTGTTGCAATTGTATCTCATGTTCAACTTGTCTCTTTGGAGGTAATCCTTTTGGGACTTGAAATATCTCATCATAGTCAGAAACAATTCTAACTAAATCATCTTTCAACTTTGTATCACAATCTTTGAAAGTATCAATTCTGATAGTGTTTTTAGCTTTTACAACCATTAATAGATATCTCTGACTAACATTTACAATTCTCTTCATTTTCCCTGAGTTGATTAGTGATAGATTCGGTTTCTTCTAATGATCCCTTACAATATATTATTTTCCATATTTAGTTAAATGATACTTATTATCTTCATGATAGAATATTACCTTTATATCATACAAATATGGACTCCCAAGTACAATAACACATATATCTAGTGGAACCACATCCAACTCAACCTCATCTATAAACTGTGAATTGATAGCAAACTTTAGGACACATTGTCTATCCACTTGCAATTGATTATCATTATGAATCCATCCTAAAGGATATGGTTTCTTATGAGGTTTAGTGATTAATCCCAATTTTTTAACAATTGTCTCAGATATCAAATTTACTTGTGAGCCACTATCAAATAGAGTATCAATTTTTGTATGTTTGGAAATTACTCTTATGTGAAAAAGTTATGTTCGTTTGACCTCGTCAATTTCATTATCAACTTTTAAAGACTGAATTGAAGAACTTGTACTAGCTTCATAATTTTTACCTTTGATTCCCGTGACTGTGACCTTGGTCTCATCTCCCGAATCCGACCCCAAATTTTTTTGAGTTGTTGCAGTAGTCTTTGTCTTCCCTTTATTCCCGAACTTTGTTGGTTTCAATTCTGGGTGAAGGATCCAACAATGATCCTCACTATGACCTTGTTTCTTACAATGAGTGCATATAGGTTTTTCTTTCTTCACTGTATTAGTTTTCTTCCCTTTGAACTTCTCTTTACCCTTTCCTTTGAATTTTCCTTCAGTAGGTTTAAATGGTTTTACAAAATCAACATTTACATTCTTGCCTCTAGATTCAAGATGAGTCGCTTGCACACACACCTCATCTAAACTAGTTGGATTAAACATAAGAATGGTATGTCGTAAATAACTATGCAAACCACCTATATACTTAAGAAATGTCTCTTGATTATCCAATGACATTCTCAACAATAAAGCTCTTTTTCGAAACTCTTGTGTATAACTTTGAACAATTTTTCTTTTTAACTGTCTAAAGTTCTACCATGACATAATAGCTTGTTGCATGTAAGCTAGAGGATAAAATTGCTTTCGTAAAGAGGATGTAAAATCAAGCCATGAAAAGAGAGTCTTACCAAACTTTTTAAGATCATGTTTTGTCCTACTTTCCCACCACACAAGGGCGGTTCCTCTGATCTTGAGACTAGCAAGTTGGATCATAGTCTCCTCATCTATGATTTTTTGTATCCTGCAATACACTTCAATTTGTCTTATCCAATTATCTAACTTTTTCGCATTTAGTTCTCCATCATACAAAGGAAACTCAAACTTAACATCAAGTTTTAACAAAGGCATATTAGACTTATGCTTATGTGTTTGTTTTTGTGTGGTAGATATTGTAGAATGAGAACTAGCATTTGAAGTAGAACTTGAATAATAAGGAGAAGATGGTGGTGAAGGTGGTGTAGGAGGAGGCTTGGAAGATTCTCCTTTCCCTTCAATTTTTCCCTTCATTAAAATTTCTCCCAAAACTGGTTTCTTTCTCTCCGAGAAACCATCATATAACACTTTGACCATTTCTGACATGGAGAAAAATGCATCTTTGATCTTTTTGGTTCATGGAGAAGTTTCTCCATCTGAAGCCATTATTTTCTTCCTCAAAACTCGTTCTATATCTAAGGAATGAATTCAACCAACGATCCTTCTCCTCTTTGAGATTTGGATCTTGTGAGCATCCAATCCTACACTTGTTAAACCTTCCAAAACAACCAAAATCTCCGATACCAAAATACTTGATCTAAAAATGGAAAGAATTATTAACAAATTGACATTAACAAGATGCTAATGAATGATTAAAGAGTTTAGCCATCAATAACCATGTTGCAAATAAGAGAATTTAACAACAATAAGAAAGATACAAAGACAACAAGAACTTGATAACGAAGTTCACCAATATGTGGCTACGACTCTGGGCCCACTTCCAAGTAGAGGACCTCTTTATTGATCTTCAAATGCTCAAGTTATATTTACAATGACTCCATGTTGTTACAAACAGGCTTTTGATCTGTTGTACAAGACCTCCTTGTGCAGATGCACACATGCCTCAATAAACTCCTCTCAAAACATGACAAAATTCCCCTCAAAACATGAGAAATGGGCCAAAAACTCCAACTCTTCTTTACCTTCCCTGCATACCAAGTACCCTCTCAAGCTCAATAAGCCTGGTTTATGTTCATTGCCCCCGATTCATATGGTGGGAAGGTGCTATGAATCTGCCCCAAATCTTTGCGCCGAATTGTGGAGTGGAGTAGCGTCGGGCCTTTATAGTGGTGGTTATATGAAACGAAAAAGTCTGTGGGTTGGGGCTAGGCCCCAACCCCCTTCTGCCTCCGCTTTGCATTAAAAACACTTTATATAATATAAAGTGGACTTGTATTAACAAGTCCCACCATTGGCGCATTGGAAATATGACCTGTCCCAAACACATTCCCCCATGCTAGAGGTTATGGGTTTGATTCCTCTAGCCTCCAAAACTTTTATCCAACCAAACAAATGATGGGGTGCCACATGGAAGCCCACATGTGGGCCACATGGCACCTTTTCATTTGCCCACAAAATGTGCCACTTGTCGAAAGGATATTGGACTATTTTCATCTGCCTAGTCAGTCTGTTGTTGTGCTGCCACATGTCTCAATGCTACGTCAACATGACATCATGCTGACGTTAGCATTGATTTTTTTTCCTGTTGACCTGTTGTCTGTTTGGGAAAATGATCAGAGTGCGATAACTCTCGCATACAACAGTCATTTGAGGAAGTAAATATATGGCCGAAATTAGCGCAATGAGTTGATCGCAATGGAATTGGTTTCATCTGATTACTAGAACTTTCATTTTTAAGCATTTTCTGGACCTGGGGAGCCTCCTAGATCAATGCCCAAAATCAAATTTGAAGCACCGAGATCCTTCATGTCAAATTTAGAGGACAACTGAGTTTTCACATCCTGGATAATCTCCTTGTTGTTTCCTATCAACAACATGGCATCCACATACAAGACCAAATAAATCAAATGATCACCAATTAATTTAAAATAGACACAATGAACCTCTTTGCTTCTTGTGAAGCCAAGTCCCAGAATATAAGTATCAAATTTTTGATACCACATCCTTGGTGATTGTTTTAAACCATACATGGACTTTTTCATCTTGCATACCATCTCCTTCTTTCCCTTCACAACAAATCCTTCTGGCTGCTTCATATAGATTTCTTCTTCTAGATCCCCATGTAGGAATGTTGTCTTCACATCCATATGTTCTAATTCAAAATCAAATGCAACAACAACAGATAACATAAATATTATAGAGGTTAACTTGACAATAGGAAAAAAAATCTCACCCAAATAGATTTTCTCAACCTGGAAATAACCCTTTGCTACTAACCGAGCTTTGTATTTCTCCACTTTTTCTTTTGCATTTAGCTTCTTTTTAAATACCCATTTGGTTCCAATGGGATTTCTTCTAGTCGACAACTACACTATATCCCAAGCCTCATTCTTATCCAAGGATTCCATTTCTTCGTCCATGGCCTTTTTCCAGAGATTTCCATCCTTTGAATCCATTGCCTCCCTGACAATTCTAGGATCATCATTAGTAATAGACAAAGAAAAATTTAAATGGAAATCAAATGGAGTATACCTTTCCAGTAGCCTTATTTCTCGAGCCGATCTCCTCAATACTGGAGTATGAGGATCTTCTTCTTCTAATTCTTGTTCTTTTGTAGAGTCTGATTCATCATCCTTTAAATCAAACTCTATTTTCTCTGATTCTTCCTTACTTGGTAGGACTTCATGTTTAACAACATCCTTCATTTCTCTAAATACAACATCTAGGATATACACTACCTTCTTATTTTATGGGTTCCAAAGCTTATAACCTTTGAGACCATCTTTATATCCAATAAATATACACTTTTCAACCTTCTTATCTAGCTTACTCATGTTTTCCATTGGAACACGAACATATGCATCACAACCAAATACCTTGGGATGTGTAAGAGAAGGTTCCTTACCAGTCCATAATTCTTGTGGAGTCTTGTCATCTAACATTGATGAGGGTGATCTGTTGACCAGGTTACATGCAGTACCCACTGCCTCTGCCCATAATTCTTGCCCTAACCCGACACCACTAAGCATGCACCTTGATTTTTCCATCAGCATCTTGTTCATCCTTTATGAAACTCAATTATGTTGAGGTGTATATGGAGTAGTCTTCTTCCTTTCTATACCACACTTCTTACATAATTCCTCAAATTCATTCTCGCAGAACTCTCTGCCATTATCTGTCCTCAACACCTTACTTCTTTTCTTTGTTTGATTCTCAACAAGAGCCTTAAACTATTTAAACCTATCAAAGACTTCAGATTTCTTCCTAAGGAAATATATCCAAGTATTCCTTGAGAAGTCATCTATAAATGATACATAGTACATAGCTTTTCCCAATGATGGGACCGACACAGGTCCAAAAACATCACTGTGAACTAGTTGTAAAATTTCGTCTGCCCTCGTTGCACCAGAGGGGAATCTTAATCGATTATGCTTCCCATATAGACAATGTTCACAGAAATCAAAATCCAAAGAGAAGTTAGACATACATTCAATCATACCATTACCGTGTATTAGTCGAAGACCCTCCTCTTCGATATGCCCCAGTCTTTGATGCCATAGCATAACCTTTTCTCCAAAGACTTTAGGAGTTCTTTCTTCTTTAACTCCAATATCAGGAACAATGGAACTATTACACCCATCACTAATAGTGCTTCCTTGTAGCTTATACAGAGTTCCAAACCGAACTCCCTTCAACAACACCATTTCTCCTTGAAGCATCCTGCGGGTTTCTTTTTCAAATGTTGTTTTTACTCCTGCATCATCCATTTTGCTTACAGAAATAAAATTTCTGGCCAAACCTAGGATGTGTAGAACACCATGCAGTGTTCTAATCCTTCCATCTATGATTCTCAACTTGACTTTTCCTCATCCTATGATTCTGGTTGTCGAATCATCATTGGATTCAACCAACCATGGCTCATGATCCGCATGTGTGCTTGAATAAGACAAGTACACATCCCTTCTTTCTTCCTTGGAGGTCTTTTCTTCTGTAGAAGGAGATTCTTCAGTTTTCTCAACTTTTGATCTACATTACTTCTTGTAGTGCCCTTATTTTCCACATCTCCAACATACCTTTACAAACTTTCCGGGAGATTTAGATCTACCCTTAGACTTAGATCTCCCACTTGAGAACTTAGATCTATTTCTTTCATGGGAATGCCCTCTTGAAAATAATGCATCTGTGCTCTATCCTTCCATATTCTTTTGTCTCATCTCCTCCGACAACAAGGATGAGACCACTTCATAAAAATTCAAGGAAGTTGTATTACTACATATGGCCACAACCATACTATCCCACGAGTCTGGTAAAGAGCACAATAAACTGATACATTTATCTTCATTTGAAATTTTAATCTCAACAAATACTAACTGACTTACCATAGTATTGAAGGCATTCAAATGCTCTGCCACCGAGTCTTCATCTCTTATCCTTGGGTTATATAGCTTATTTCTCAGGAATAGTTTATTCACTAGGGACTTAGAATGATACAACTTCCCCAACTTATCCCATAAATCCTTGGTTGTAACTTCCTCTAACACATTCTGTAATACTTAATCTGAGAGACAGTCAGATTGTGCTTTTCGCCTTTCAATCCAACTTTTTCTAGTCATCTGTTGAAGTTCATGTAGGTGCATTTCCTGGATCTACTGCAATCCACTGATCTCTGTCCACCAACAGATCTTCCATATTGAGATTCCACAACTCAAAACTTTACCCATTAAATTTCTCGATCTCCATTTTCGAATTTCTCGCCATTTCTTTTCACCTGAAAAACCAATACCACAAATATCCCACTGTAACAAGGATTATCACAGTCCTGAGCCAAATCGTTGACCACAAAGGCGTCCCCTTGAAGCCAACAAAGCTCTGATACCAAATGTAGATTTTAACCTTGTACAATATTTAGTGCAAACATATTTTCAGTAAAAGAACAAAAAATATACAATGGAAAATACAAACATTACGCAAAGATTTTTCCCCTGGAAAACCAAACTGGGAAAATCAACATATTCTATATTCATTCATAGTGATACATTGTTTACAATACAATATACATATAGGATCCAACAACATCCAAAACCCTAACCCAATGACTTGGATTAGTGAACAACCCTAATTCCTTAACCGGAAATAGAAAAAAATTGGCAAAAACTATGTGCTGAAAAACCGCCCAACAATGGACACAAAAATCAAAGCAACACGAAAAATGAGGA
>ML798958.1:211806-232719 GCA_009831015.1 Picea engelmannii
TGAAATTAAATCTCATTCATTGATTTGGAACGACGACGAAGAATATGCTAGCATCTTTGATTCTTAACCCTAAGATTAGAATTTGTAATTAAAAGGTTGATTAATTCATCAATTCCAATAGGGGGGACGCCTATCGGCGTAATTATCAATTCCCTTCACAATTTGTATATGCTTTTGTTCTGAAGTATTTTCCGTATAGACATTTGCATGAGTTTTTTTGGTCGGTCGCATAGTCGCCTATCATATCATTGGCATATTTTTAATCAAACTGGTATAAATATTTTATAATTTGGTATATGTTTAAATTGTATTTATGAATATATAAATAATTTTAACTTACTGAATTTTTTCTTTAAATATTTTTGGTTAATCCAACTTCTAATCCTATTTATATGCTTCTTAAAAAATATCAAAAAAACATTTAGAAACATTAGTGACATAGCAGAATAATAAGCAACACTTCGCTGTTGCTCAATATTTCTTTTTTTAGATTTTAAAGGATTTTTTGGTCTGACAATTCTATTTATACCCACATAAAATTAGTTATCTAAAACATTAACATTGACCAATAAAATTGTTTATAAATAATGTTTTATATAATTAAAAAATATTGTTTTTCTTAATTCTAAAATTTATTATAAATTTACAGAGTAAAAAAAAGTTCGAACATGGACTGTGCATAATCACCACCGTCCTAACCGCTGAACTATCACGAACTAATAAAGCATTGCCGTTCTAAAAAATTGGATTCAAACATAAATTTTTAAAAATTAAAATATAAAGAGAATTTGACAGTGATATGCCATATTCCTTTAAAATAATAACAATATCTTACCAAATCGGTTTAAATCTAACATTCGCTTTACCTTTTTCTTTTTATTTATTCCAATAACTTTTGGACACTTCGAGCTTGCCAGGTCGCCACTTTCTCTACCATCCACTTATTTATTGATTCTTACATTGTCTTATTATATTGGTTTAATATAGCTGCTAGGTTTTATTGTAATTGGTGTTTCTTTCAATTTTTTTTTAGTTATTTTAATATTTTTGTTTTCAATAAAGTTTATATATATATATAATTAATTTTTTTAAATATGAAAAATTCTCTATTTAATTTGGTTTTTTGAATTTTATTTAGTATTTATGGTTAATTAGACAATTTTTATGTGGTTTGAAAGATATTTATCATAATATAAAATTAATTTTAAAATATAAATTTAAAATTTTATATAACTCCACTTAAATTTAAATTGATATAAGTATTGTCTAAATATTTTACTTTTTGATCTTTTTGACCAACATAAATTTGGAGGAAATCACAATTTCCTTTGTTTAAATTGTATTTTTGAATGTATAAATGAATTCAACATGCTAAAAAATATGGACACTTTGATAATATAGACTTAACCACTCAAATATGCAAATCCAAAAAAGACCAAAACTACCTCATTAAAGAATGTATTATGATCAAATTCCAAATGAATCACATAGTTTGATGTTCATCCAATTGATCGCTCTCTTTGCAAGTATAAAGAGAGGATATATTCATAAAGTTAGTATAGTTAATATAATATCTTTATCAATTTATTTTATTATAAAAGTAATAAATTATGTATGATCAAGTTTTAAATTAATCATATAATTTTGATGTATTTTTTGGTAATCTTCTTTTTAAATATAAACTAATAATCGATTAATAAAGTTAATATGGTTAATAAAGTTTTATTTTTTTTAGTTTTGAAAACTTTGAGACATTCACCTCTACTTTGACTTTTAAAAATATAAAATAACTATTATTAATTTTCTTTTATTTTTAGTTATGCATAAGTAATGTATTAATACAAATTTTAAATGTTTAATAATTATTTTAACATTTTACTTTGATCTATATACAACTATTACACAAACAATTTTAAGAAAGTAAAAGTTTTTTTTTTCAATCAAAAAAAATACTTATATAGAATATAAAATGTCTTTTACAAAATATACATCTACTTATGTCCAGTATTACTCCCTTTTACATAGTCCTACCCTCTAAATATATATGCTGTCCAAAATATCTTCCTCTTTTTACAATATTGATATCAAAAAACAAAAAACAAAGTTTTCAACTTTGCTGAAAGAAAAGTTATATCACACCTTCTAATTGTAGTTTTTGTTTGGATAACTAATCAATTTCTTTATTGAATTCTCTATAAATATGATGTGCTTTTAATTGTTGAAATTTCTTACTCAATAATGGAATTTTTGTCATTCGAGGCTGAAGTGAACTCACCTATAGAGTGTTTTCATGAGAAAACCAAAACCAATCTGTGTAAAGTATAAAATATTAATGGATGGAAGTGCTTGATGGATGGATGGAAGTGGTTGCGGGCGAATTCACAGTGAGAGCAGCAGAAAATATTCACGATGATTATTCTTCTTCGCTGTCCTTTAGAATGCACAGTACGGGTCCGTGGAAAAGGGGGCTTCTTGTAGATGGAGTGAAGATTGAACCCGTGTCAACATAATGGCTTTTATTTTGAATATCACACTGTTGGTTGCTTTTCACTCCTATCTAACACAATAACATTTCATGCTTTAATGCAATCTCACAATCATATTTCATGCCTTAATGCAATCTTATAATCACATTAGAAAAGGTTCGATGTTGCATTGGAAAAATATATTTTATGAAAGATAATTGTAGTAAAGGATCGATATTGCACGGGATAAATATATTTTATGATAGATAATTGGAAAATACTGCAGGAAGGATTTTAATGATGATGCATGGGATTTTAATGATGATGCATGTAGGAAACAAATTGTTCTTAAAATAATAAGAAAATGATGTTAACGAAAAAAAGGAATGTAGCAAAAAAATGATTAACAAAATCTAATCCAAACCCGAGCTCTACTCTTTCAATGGTCTCAAATAGCAATGCTAGAGCTTGAAACTTTATAAAAGGGGATTTGCAAATATGATGAAGCATATTAGAAAAATGATTGATAAATGAGTTTGAAAAAAATAGTGCGTAAATATGGGGTAACTCAAAAGAAAGCACACCCTCTACTAAGGCGCTCATAGAAATGGATTTAATGACACCATGAGCCATGAAGTAAGTCCTAAAACCATACCACTATCACACTTACTTTTGAAGGGTTTTTACTTTCCCTTGTCATTCTCAGGACCTCTCCCTCTAATTGGGTTATTTTATTCCTTGTCTAGGTGGCACGCCTAATAGGGTTGGATGAAGGCCATCCCATACTTAAAATTGGGAGCTCACATGAGGTCCTGGGCTGGTGTGATGCTTGAAGGGGATACTTAAGTGAATTGTCTTACATGGCTTATATCTTGTGTTGCGACTTACTTTGCATGTTATAAGGACCGATGTTTCTTATGAACTCTGGCTAACCGTGTTTTATACTTTGATTTGTTTTAGATGGCCCTGACATGGTTCTTTGAGGGATGTCTTGGTATTGTACCCAGGATGTTGTGTCTTTATTGCAGGACCTTGGCATGTGTGATGGAGAGCAGTGGGTCATCTAATGACTCACCAACCTTAGACGTTGACTCTTTGATCCGCAATTCTATATGCAAAATTTAAAATGAAACAACAAAATAGACCGACACATAAGAATAAAACATTGCACAATACAAAATACACAAAGAATGAAAGAGAACAATACTAGAATTGAGAAGTAAATGACAATCTATTGTATTTTTAGCAAGAAGACACCCTTTTTTATCAGACTGGGCAATTTTTTGTTTTCAACAACATCAAGAGACTTGTTTTTATTTTTGAATGACAAGCGTTGTTTCCAATTATTACTGAGTGACTTAACTAACCTTCTAACATAAATTATGGAGCGCCTTGTCTTACTGGACCGCCGAAGGTTTTTTATTAATTAACTTCCTGACAAAATTAACATGCTAATTATTTATTAGGAAATTGTTATACATCCTCATGTTGATTGGCGAAGGAAGATGGGCACCCTCTCTGGTGGCCCAATTCCTCCATGTTTATATCTAGAAGTGTCCCTTCTTCCACCAGCAAATGAGGAAATTTTCACTGCATTCTCTCCAATGCTTTCTCGAACTATGTCGGAATCATATCTCAGTGGGCGCAAATGATGATGTTTTCCTTTGAATCAATGCTTGTCCCGCAAGAGCCACACACAAGATTCCGGGTGAAAGAACAATGGTGTGTGAATTCTACAAGGCCTTTGTTTTGTAGGCTCTATTCTAGTTGGTAATGCAATGGTTACCTAAAGATTGCACTAAGCGAAAGTGTGGGTATAACTCTGTGTTGAGTATTTTTCTTGTTGTTGATGTGCATACCCCGCTCAGTATTGATCAACCAACACTTCATTATCTAGCTCAACATTTCCCTTAAATTCAAGCTCCCTGGAAGAACAACGGGTGTGTCCAATCCACCTTGTCTGATTAACTACTCCAACTAAGACGAGATGCCTCTGTAGATGATTTTTCCACGCTATACTGCATTTGTAATAATTTTGTTTGGCTGAAGCTTTCTCAATAATCTGTTTGGAAAAAGAGGAACTACTAGGCAAAGTGTTATAATATGTTGGCACTTGTGTTGGAGTACATAACCTGTTGGTGGAGACTACAGGAAAAAAAACTTATTTTGACATAAGAAATGTTGGATATGTACAAGGAAAAGATGAAGGTGGAGTAGGGATTGAATTCAGAAGTTGTTCAGGTTGGCGTGCTATCACATCAGCCTCTTGGGGAGCGAGGTGGTATGAAGGAGCATTGGGCAAATAAGATTCCAGAATGAGATCAATGGTGTGCTCAATAGCGCAAGACGAGGGAAATCTCGTAGGTTGGGGAAAGGCATTGACAACTTCTGGGAGTGGGGAGCCATGTCCTGAGGTGTTGGGTTGGTCAAATGGTTTGGTTTAATGGGGAGAACCAAACATAAGGAAACATATTTGTTTAGATTTACTTTCTTAATGATTTCTTGTTCAGTCAGAGACTGTGTTGAGTGAGGGGTAGAGGAGGTGAGAAATTTGTTTAGATTTACTTACTTAACGATTGCTTGTTCGGTCAGAGACTGTGTTGAGTGAGGGGTAGAGGAGGTGAGAACATTGGTGTGTCTTGTTATTGCACAAGTTGTAGGTTTGAAAAATCTTGACCCAACCACCAAATGGCGACAACTTTGATAACACCTACCCACTGTCACCTTAGGCAGGTATTCTCGTCACTTTAGAGATGATAAAATCACCTCAAGGGGGGAATCTAGGTGACCTTGGGGGGGATTGAGATGGAAAATGTGATGTATGAATGGATGCCCCTATAGGTCAAGTTACTAAATGGAAGAAGGCCTGAGAGTGAATCTCAAGAGAGGTTTTTAAGGTTTCCAAGTCCTTGGGTACCTACTGAGAGTGTTCCTTCCCGAGACACAAGAAAAACCAACTGTATGTTGTATATGTTAGGTGGACAAGCAAGTTAATCTTGTTGTCCCTAATTAAAAAAAGTAAACATAAATATATCAACAATATAATCAATGACAATGGCTACAAAAATTGCTTCAATAGACACAAGACTTTACTCAAATATAGCTCTCAACAATGATGATATTAATGAGTAATTTAGTTAAACAATGAAGCAATGAGAGGGTTTTTTAACAGAGATAATAAGCCCACAATGTTGTTGTTATAAGAGAAGTAAACAATTCTACTATATCAATGAAAATTATGTGAGATAGCAAGCACAATAACCAATGATTAAACTCACAATGATTAACCCAACTCTAGATCATTTAAAGGATGATTTTTTGTAAGTAAACAGTGAGATATTATGACAACCTTATGGATGTAACTTTAAATAGCTACATCAGAAATAATACTTCAACAAAATAAACAACCAATTACACCATTCAATAGATCTTTCAAGGCAAGCAAATTTGACTATTTATTTGTTGATTTTGACAAAGTATAGGCAAAGTTATGGTTAAATGAGGGTTTGAAGAGTTGTTTTAGGACAGCAAACACCGCAAAAATTTCACCCTATAGGGAAAAATATGTGCCCTAGAAATGAGAACACACTCAAGAAACCATGTCTCAAAAAGAACAAGATTTCACATATCCCCATGTAACAATTTATTTCTCCAATGCAAATTAAAAATAATTAGTGCCTTACTATTGGGTTGTGGAGTCAAAGAAAGTGATGACTAGGCTAAGTCCTTGGGGGTGTAAGTCCTTTTACTCCCCAAGGAAAGCTAATCCCACTAGGAAATGCTAAGAGGGTGTAAGCCCTTTCAGTTCCCTTAGAAAAACCTTATGCAACAATATGACCTTGGATGTATGAGGTTGATCCACAAAGAACCTAGGGGTGCAAGCCCTTTTACTCCCTAGGGTTTGTGAAACAAACAAAGGTAAACTTGGAGGGTGTATGTCCTTGTAATTCTCCAAGCAACCTTGAAATTAATGACCTTTCAAAAGAAAATAAATGAATCTTGGGGATGGTGTATGCCCTTATACTCCTCCAAGGGTTCATCCACTAACAATTATGGAAGAAGAAATAATTTTAGATAATAAATGCATATTTTCCTTACCAATTCCAAAAAGATGCAATATCAAACCCTATATGACCAAGAAAATTAGCATCCATAAGCAGGAGATAAATCCTCCAAGTGTATTGCACCACTTTTATCCACAAATAGCAAGAGAAGCCATAACAATTTTCGAAAGAGAGATGAAGTGCTCCAAGAGTAGCGAAAATTTAAGCTAAGTGTCCTTCTCCACAAGGGAGAGATATGTTCAAATGAGATACAAATGATCTCTATTTATACTAAAACTCTAAAACATAGTTTTTCCACATTCAAAGGGTAAAACATAAGATAAGGGATCAACAACCCTTATCTTACCCCTTAAAACAAATAACAATATTTAATTTTCACTTTTACACATTAGAAACCCTAAAATAAGATGATGTAAGCCCTTTAGGAAGACGTTTTGACACTAGGTGCAAGTCGTTGGAGTGGGGGAAGCATGGCTAGGCCTCCAAAGGTTACTTTTCATCATCCAAACCTATTTTTCATGGTTAAAAATATCCTTCCTTCAAAATGTTCCATGTGTCAATGAGCAATACCTCCATCACCACAAACCCTATCCCTAGGTGACGTCAGGCCTCAAAAAGTGACGTTTTGCCTCTCTGCCTTCATTTCGTTCTAAAACTAATATGTATTAGTGGTATCAAAACATGGCGCTCCTTGTTGTTTCTTTGTGCATGTCCCTGATGAGGTCAGGATATCGAGAGTCAGGTCTCGAGCTAGTTTATGTTGAGGACAACCGCTCACACCATCCCAAGAGAACTCCCATGGCAAGAGAAAATAGAGACGAGGGAGAAGGATATTATATTCATCTATTGCTCAAGGAATCCTTCACGTGATAGAGGGACAAAATGATGGAAATTTTTTCCCAAATCCTTCTACTGTCGACAACAACATATGCATCTTCATCAAGCAACCACTTTGGAGGTGTTTCCCTTTCAAGGTACAAGTTAATTTTGATATTCATGTGTTTGAAGGTTATATGGATGTGAATGCTTTGGAAAAGTGGTTAAATATGCTAGAAGGTTATTTCTCTGTCCACAATTTTTTCGACAGGGAAAATATCACCTTTGCACTCCTTAAGTTTGTCCCCCATGTCAAAAATTTGTGGGAAACTTATTGTGATCAAAATTCCACAGAGGAGTCTAGAATTTTCAAGGTCTAGGTGTATATTGGTGGCCAACCACCTATTCCACTGGCTCAAAACATATTTTTCCACCTTGGCAGTTTTTCTATGGTTTTTCGGGTCCTGAAATTCTGAGGTCATTTTGAGGCCCTAAATAATGTTTTTTTGACGTTTGGGTGCCTAGGCGCTAGTCATAGACTCTATCCTGGGCTTGTTCGAAATGTGTACTTCTCAGCTAGACCTTTCCAATGAGATATAATGTGCCCCAAAACAGATATCGTATGAAAAAGATACGCCCTCAGGAAGTTGACGTATCAACTACCCCCATCAGGGCCCACAAACCTTTTGTCTTTTCATCTCCTGGGGTTAGGGTTTTGGATGTTTAGGGTTTTCTCATTAATAATGTATGTTAAAAAGGCCTTTGTAGCCTCATTTTAATCATGTTCTTTTGAATGAGTGTATCCATCACATGTCTTCTTAGATATAAGCTGCCACCATTCTAGTGAGTTCATTCAGTCTATTTTCATAGTTTTTGTACATTTCTTTCATTAATAGAAATTGTGTATTACTATATCTATGTGTTTCTTGCAATATATTTTTGCATTTCCTTGTTATATCTCCACCTTCATTTCATTCTCAAAATAATCCAGATCATACATCCTTAGAACCCTGAACGATGGACATATGGGCTTGGTAGGAGCAAATTCAGTCATGATGGCACATAGATGGGCTGGAAGCCCCACATGATGGGTAGAGTTCCCCGATACTTATTTTGAACCAAGATCGGGGAAATTGCAACAACATATAATCAGATACGATGCAATGATGAGATGCATCTCCCCAGGGCCTAGATGCAACACCTGGATCCTGGATGTTGGCCTTATTATGGTGATGATGTTTCCTTCTAGGGTGTGATGTAGTTAGGGTTTGATGCACATATGGGGTACTGATGAAACATGGAATTTGTTTTAGTGGAGAGAGACATCACTTTCTCCCACCCTGCTCCATATTGATACCACATGGACTTTGGAGGCCTCATGCTTTCCCTAGAGACCTTGATGTCTCACATGTGTGTTTATTATGATTTTTTTTTGCACTTTCAACATTTGTAAAGGTCAAATGAGGGGTCAGCCCCAATTGTATTTTTTTGTTGACATTTTATGTGGAAAAAGTGTTAAGGTAGCCTCATATAAAAAGGATAACCCTAAATTTTATTTAATGATCATGTTTTCACTCACCATTTGTGGGTGGCTTCTGAAAAGTTCACCCTTTGCGGGTAACTAGGTCTTCTCTCTCATGCACTATAATACCCTAATCCAAACCCCAATTGTAATGTAAATGGAAATGGAGAGATAAAACCTAAAAGGCCAATGAGTCTATCTTTGTATTATTTAGTCACACTCAAATATTCATAAAATGCATCATTGTTGCAGACCAACCAGGCATAAAGAGTATGGGGGGATAAACTCCAATATAAAGGGAAAGGGGGGCTAAGTCAAGGGGGCTTAATCCCAAAGGAATATTTTATAAATATTCCTAAAGTAGAAAGTTTAAGATTATATATATATATATCCTAAGTCCCTAAGTTGAGGAACACATCACCATGTGTGGGGCCCATGTAGTTCCCAACATGACAAGTGTCAAGTTGGGAACATTCACATATATTTGGGGGACTTTAGTTCATTTCCTATCATTCATTCACTCATTATAACCATCACTACTCTCTTTTCATCTGTACTCTCCTGCTACCATCACCATACCTGAACAATGGAAATATTGGGAACTATGGACAACCAATAACCTGAGAATTGGGCTGAAGAGGTAGGTTGTCAGGCTCATGAGCATTATCTCTAGGTGAGAGAAATGGTGGGAATTATTTTCCCAAGTTACTAAATTGTAGCTACAAGGCTCTGAGACTTCCTGTCCGACTTGTTGTTGAAGTCTCAGAAGGGAAGTGGGACAGCTGAAGGACTATTGAGCAGAGAAGGGGCACACTTCCTAGGGTGGGACATGAATGTGTGGAATGAGAGTTTGTAGGTTGTATGCTATAGTTGGCACCTAAGTCTAAGCATTTATGTTATTTGAGAGACCCTATCCTAGATTAGGATTCCTTTTCTCAAGTGGAGTTTTAGCCCCAACTCGGGGATGACCTTTTGTTGAGTTTATGAGCAACATAGTCTATGGTTGGGAGCAAAGTTTGAGGTCTACACGTAGTCGGTGACTTTTATAAAATACAAGAGTCTTTTATATGCTTGTTTTAGTTATTGTGTGTGTAATTATCTGTTTTTTGTTATGGCTTTTTCATGTATATGTTGCATGTATATTTTTTTTGTTATTCTGCATAATGTTGATTCATATGTAGAGAATTTAAGCAATTTAATGGCATCAAAGTTTGAAAATTTTCATGTGGAATTTCCCAGCTCGAGGTTGGGGATGTGCTACATGCACTATGCTTCGAAGGTCTCTTATGGATGGTTTTTGTTGATTTTGGATGGATTTTTCTGCAATTATGGTGAATATATTTTGGTTTCTTGGATAAAGTAAGTGAATTTATGCAATTATTGTTTATGCTATTGATGCTTATGGTGAAATTGCTAATTTATTACAAGAAGTCGTTTTTGTTGAAACCCTAAGAGAGGAACATAAGTGCTTCTTCCTCTCACAAGGTGATATCTATCTAAAATTTATAAATTTCCCTCTCTAGGGTTAGAACCCTAAATCCCTAAAGTGCTATCACTTTAGGATTTTATCCCCAGATGATTGATCTTTGACCTAGTTAAATCTATAATAAGGAAGAAACAATTTCTAGGGCCCAAATGTTCTTGCACCCTACAATTCCTTCTCCTCAATATCTAACACCTAAGGCCCAAATGTGCTTGCACCTTAGGGGTTAGATCCTACCTATTGGTTTCAAGTAGGCCAACCTTCAAGCTTGGCTGCATTAAGAAGACTCCATAACCCTAGAAAGACATTAATCTCAAAGTTCTCCCTTGGTGAATTGATCGATAAACTCTTTCTCTCAAAACTCTCAAGCATCCTATTAGTTGTACTAACACTAACCTTTGCAAACTCACTAAATAATTCGTTTCTATCATAAAAAGGTTTGCTAAAGCTATCTAAATAACCTTAATTTGTTGCATACACTAATCTAGAGTTTGCTTAACTTACTTAGAAATAACATCTAACAATTGGATAGTTCTATTGGATGTATGTTTAATTTTCATGGTCAATTGTGTTGTTTCTGAGAATTTATTATTGTTGTTATTACAAATTACTTGTTGTTGTTATATGACTGGTTTACAACTAAAATTTTCAAAAACCACATCAATATAACTTGTCTAGTGTCTAAAAGAGGTCATTCCTACATATTTTAGCTTGGAAATTGTTATATGTATGTTGTAAAATGTTCTTTTTCCGAGAAGGTACCAAATAATCTTCAAACCTGTTCTTTTCCTTGACCTATACCAATCATCTGGTGATCAAGATAGGGGAAAATAGGATTAGCTACTAAACTTGTTATTTGATCCCTTGAGGTCACTAGTGAAGCCTCCATTGTGGTGGACCTCTTCCATCACTAAAATGAGGGAAGTCCCTATCCCCCTCTAGACAGGTGAATATCCTCTTGGATTCTAGACCCCTATACCAAAAAAAAAAAAACATACAAATGGACACTAACATCCCTATGAATTCAATTACCTAATCAGAAAGAGAAAGAGAAGGAAGAAAATGTGATGCACCTTATTCCGTAGTTCGTCCTCATTGCTCCAATTTGAGCTTGATATCCAAACTCTTCAACACCACTCAATACCTACAATGCAATGTATGGAAAAAGGAAAAAAACTCCTACTCTACTCTACAATATTAGACTAATCAAATTCAATTATCAATAGCGATAATCATATGCAACAATACACAATATTGAAGGGAATAGGCCAAGTAATATTAATGATAACTTTAAAGAGATACTTACAAACTGTAGATGAAGTTGCAGCCGCCTCTCCAAGCCCTCCTCGTCCAACCCTTGCACAATTCTCCCAATATCATAGGTTTGATATCCTAAATCTTTCTCCCAAGACCATAGGTTTGATACCTCAAATATCCACTCCCTTCTCCATGTAAATCCCTCATCATATAGGATTTGGAGGCTTAACCACCATGGAGAGAATCACTCATCAGATCCATTAAAAAGGGATCTGAAAGATATTTAGGGAGAAAATATATCTCAATGATTTTAGGGAGGAAATGTCTCTCAAGGATTTTAAGGAGCAAATATTTCAACCATCCACGAGATCCTCCACCTTCCCTTAAAAATAGGAAACCAAATGTGAGGTGTATTCTCACACTTAATTAATTCATTTCTCATGAATATTAATAATAATTCATGTGCACTTGGTATTTTGGCCTTTATGTAATATATCCCTCCTCCACATTGACTAGGGATTGTGACATAGGTTATTCCATGGTGTCAAGGTGTATGAGACACTTATTTGACACTTACGACACTTAGGGTGAGGTACCTAGGTGTGAAAATTTCATGTGTAACAGAATTCCCCCTAAAGTGTGAGGTCAAAAAGAAACTGATAGCCGAAACACTTTACAATTATTCAATGCAAGGGCGTGGAGTTGGAGAACTTGGAAGAAGCTGCAAACAACCATAAAAAAATATTAATATATGTTCCATTTCCAAGGCAGGCATACCTATGCTCGGAATACAAGATGACTCAAAGCACGACCGTCGACCAATACACTGCGGATCCATGAAAAATATTGACTAAGGATATGGCCACCAAAGATGCAATGTGTATCCATACCTCCATGACATGAACTGATCATAGCCACAAGAAATACACAGTGGAGCTATGAAATGATAAAACATAGCCACAGAACAATACAATGTGGATGTATGTAAGAGTCTATATATCAACATGCTCAAATGATCTCCTTCGCATCCTGGGCAAAGAAGATAACCTAGTGAATGCTCAACCCAGGGTCTTTGTCCCAATCTCGATGTGGTACAAATATAGCCATGTGAATATATGTTTTGATGTTGAGCATGGTAGAAACCACTTGATTACCAGTCATTGATGTATACCATTAACAAGTGCGAGGGAAATCACCAATGATGTCAATGACTCCCAAGGTACCCTAGTACATTCCAGCGAATGTGAATAAATGAGATGAGGTCGAACATTTGTGAAATCATCTGATCAGAGATCAATGATGTAAACCTACTGTTAGAAGTGAGGAGGCCTGCCATTGAGGCATGCAGGTCCCAAGGTACTAACTGGTTTCTAAGTCTAATTCTTGGATGATGTGTTGAAGTCAACAGGAAAAGACTCGTCGAAGGAGGGCCTTGATGTATCCCACATCATTGGCATGAAAATGAAATAGGAAAGTGATGTAAGATGGTGAATCAAATGAGTATGGAATAACACGAGAAATAGAAACTAGAAATACTACAGATGGATGGTTTGAAGTGAAACTTCCTTTGAAAATGATGAGGCATGACAAATGACTTGGAAACATTAACTCGACGAGTACCAAGAATGCAATGTGACGAAAATAAGAGAAATATTTAACTGGAAGAAAAAGTATGGCGACACATGGAATTGGTATGACTCAGAGACAAGAAGATTACCCAACTGTAAGACGAAACACAAAAAGGTGCCATGTTCAAGGGTGAAAATAGCTTCCATAAAGGTTTCTCAAAAACTTGACCCACTTCCTTCAATTCCCCCCCCCCCCCCCCCCNCCTAGATAAATGAGTACCTCTTTTTAATTTAACGAGCTCGAGGATGGTAACACATGCTCGATATAACTCACCTTTGGTAAGTTCCTCTTCCTTTGTTTAACAAACTGGAAGAATTAAGGGTTCATTCCCATATGGTCCCTTCAATGTGTGATTTTAGCGAGTCCAGAGAAGGAAAAATCGGTGGTTTTTCATGTTTAGAGAGTCTGAAAAGAACTTAAAGGTGACTCCAGGGTTGTCCTTTTTCGTAATTTTAGTCTCACAAGGCCGAAAAAGAGATAAAATACCCCTTGAAAGATGCCCTTTCAAATCTTTTAACGAGTGTGAAAGGAAGCAAGATCACTTGACAATCTTTTCATGTTTAGAGAGTCTGAAAAGATCTTAAAGAAAACTCCAGGGGGTCCTTTTTCGTATAACCTTTACGAGTCCAAAAAAGTGATAAAATTTTACTCGATCACATTCTCATGTATTTACAAGCATGAGAAAGAACAAATACTAAACTCGGTATTGGTTTCATTTTTACACAAGCTTGAAACAAAATTAAACTTATGCTTGTAAATTCCCAACGTAATTTCCAAAGGTAGGGATACCCGTGGATGGTTGGTACTCTGCCCCCAGCTTGAAAAGATAGCAGCATAAATCCATAATGATAATAAAAGGTTGGAGACATGCCCCCCCAAGCTTCATTTCATTCGTTGAATTTGAGGTTGTCACCAATTTTTGTACTAGATGGAGAAAAAGGATACAGGTGGATGAAAGGAAGGTTCAAATAAGAGACCTAATTTAAGACTCAACTCGACACCTATGAGATATAGATAAAGACTCGACTTGATATCTACGAGATCTAGAAAAATACTTGACTTGTAAGGAGAGGTGACTGCTTCATTTTTTAATGAGCTTGACATAGGAAAAGAACTATGCTCAGGACCTCTATTTCATTTTTTAACGAGCTTTCCATAGAGAGGAAAACTATGCTCGTAGCTTCTGTTTCATTTTTTAATGAGATTTCCACCGAGAGGAAAACTATGCTCAAGACCCGTGTTTCATTTTTTATTGAGATTGCCACAGAGAAGCAAAACTATGCTCAAAATCTCTCCTTGATCATGGATTCCAAGAGGACAATGCTCTGGAAGGAATACATGTCAAGGGACAAACGTCATCCATGGATTCCAGGAGATCTTTTCTAGATGGAAGAAAAATACTCCGAAAGGGATACATGTCCACAACCTCGATAAGGGTTGGGATATCTTTTCTTGTGTGGGGTTGAATGCATGGGACAGGTCATTACATAATTGACCTGTGGTGGGACAGACATCACTAGAATGTATGAACCATTCAGGGAAGGTGGATGGTTTTCCATCATATGAGGGTCAATGAATGAAAGTTGGCCGATCGTTACTATGATTCCATTGTGAGGGAAACACATCACTTGAAAGAGAGTGGACACAAAAGCTCTCATAAGGTAGACATAGTTGTTGAAATAATGTAACTGCAAAGAGTATTCTTATTATTATTAATATATTATTTATAGGATCAATCCCCATTGTGGATTGATCATGTCAGTTATTGTAATAGGACCAAATCCCCTTTTGTGGATTGGTCAAAAGAAAATTGTAATAGGCAGAATAAGAAGTCGGCCCAAGCAGATATTAAAGAGGCCCAGAAATATAATAAAGGTGGGTTTACCCACCCAGTTTGAGAAGTCGTCCCTGCCATTGAAGAGACACTTCACACATGCCAGACTTGTATAAATAAAGAGGCCAACGCCTCACTTAAACACACAACTCACTTGCTCATTTTGAGAGACAAGTTCATATATGTTGTTGGAGAATAAGGAGAGAGAGATTGGCGCATATCTGGGAGAGGACCTTCTATATTAGTTTAAGAGATCTCTTGGCATTGTATTGGCTATCTATATTAAGGAAGTTTTTTGGGGTTTTCTTCCCCTAGAGGGTTTCCTAGGATAAATGCCATGTCACTTGTGATTGTGTATTTCTCAGTGATCTTGGATTATGCTATTGTTATCTAATGAAATGCAAACATCTATAATAATGGCTTAAACATTAAAATGGTATCAGAGCCAAGATTAAGGAAGTATCTTTGATGGTGAAGATTTTTAGCCCCAAAACCATCTAGAAAAGTGAGCCCTCCCCTAAGGATCAGTTTGGCACTCTTAGTGCACCTTTTCAGTGGATGGATCTCCCGGAAAGTGAAACCCTAGTTTCACAAAGTACTAGAAGTACCAGAAAACAAGTGTACCAGAAGTACCAGAGTACCAGAGGTACTAGAAGCGCCAGTACAAAAATCCACATATCAAATTTGGAGGAGCAAAAGTTGGATTTTCTTAGATCCAAACACACCAGGCTACTCGCCTCAGCCAAGCGCACCTCCTAGTAAGTTCATTTTTTGATTTTGAGCACTTTCATTTTTTGGTCATTTTCCTAGCTCCAGGTAAAGATGTCTACAAGCATTAAGCTTGTTGACAAGTTAGAAGGAGTGGAAAACTTATGTGCCTGGAAGTATAGGATTGGCCTCATTCTTGAAGAGAATGACCTAGCAAGATTCGTCAAAGAAGAAGTATCGGAACCCGCCAAAAGAATCATTGCAGATTCAATCAAAGACCACCTGATTCCTTATGTGTCATCTAAGAAGACCCCGAAAGAAATTTTTGATGCCTTGACCAGACTATATGAAGGAAAGAACATAAACCGGAAGATGAATATCAGAACTCAACTGAAGAATACAAGGATGCAGAAAGGAGAAATGATTCAGGAATACTTCTCCAGAATCTCATAATTCAAAGAACAACTAGAAGCTATTAGAGATATCATAGACGAAGACAAACTCATAATGATGACCCTAAATGTCTCAAAAGACCTTGGGATGCTTTCATCCAAACAATATGTGCCAGGACGAAGAAACTGAAGTTTGATAGTCTGTGGGAAGAATGCATACAAGAAGAAACAAGAGTAGTGAATCGTGAAGTGTTACTAGCAAGGGATGATGATCAAGCCCTAGCTACTCGCACCAAAGGAGGAAGGAATAAATCCTACTTTCAAAACGAGACTCATAAAGAGCCTCAACAATCAAACAAATTCAATCATAAAGAATCTCATCCAAGGAGATTTCAAAAGAGAGGACAATGAAAGGAAAGAGACTACTCATCTGTACAATGCTATCATTGTGACAAGATGGGACACATTGCGAAGTTTTGTCCAGCCAGACAAGAAGAATACAAGAGAAAACATAAGAAGCTCCATGCCCATGTAGTCGAAGATGAAGAGACACCCGCAAAGATGATAAGAGAGAATATCAAAGACCATGTCTTGATCTCGTCCCTCTCAAGATTTGTAACACCCAGAGAGGACACTTGGCTCATTGATAGTGGTGCATCCAAGCACATGACGGGACAAAGAAACATTCTCTCTTGTATCTCAGAAAAAAAGTTTTCTCAAAAAGTGACACTTGGATATGATTACCAATATCCCATCAAGGGATTGGGAGAATCAAACCATAAACTAAATTCAGGGAATTCACTAAAAATGAAGGATGTACTATATGTACCAGGCTTGAAGAAGAACCTACTCTCCATTTTAGCTTTAGAAAAGAAAGGATTTAGAGTTTCCTTTATAGATGGAGAAGTACTTATGTGGGCTAAAGGAGAAACCTTAAATGAAGAAATCATCATTGGAAATGAAGAAAATGGCTTGTATAAACTAAAGGGTCGCTTAGAGGCTACCATGACCCATGCCATTGAAAACTCATGTGAATTTTTTCATAGAAGGTCAGCCCACATAAACTACAAGGCACTACCATACATATGCAAAGTGGTCATAGGTTTACCAAAACTCAAAGGTGACCATAAAGGAATATGCAATGGATGTGCAGAAGGAAAGAACATCAAGAATCTATTTCCAAAGAGGGACAACAAGACAAAATGATTCCTAGAACTCATCCTTTCAGATGTATGTGGCCCAATGCCATCATCCTCCATTATCGAGTATGTATATTATGTATCATTCATTGATGATTACTCTCATAAAACTTGGATATATTTCTTGAAGACTAAAGATGAAGTGTTAAGTAAGTTCAAGGAATTCAAAGCCTTGATAGAGAACCTTTCTAAAACAAATATTAAGATACTCAGGTCAGATAATGGAGGAGAATATACCTCAAAAGAGTTTGTGAACTTCTGCAAAGATGTTGGGATCAAGAGGGAACTCACTACTCCCTATAATCCCCAACAAAACAGTGTAGCTGAACGGAAGAACATAACTATACTGGAAGCTGTGAAGACTATGATCCATGATCAATATCTTCCTATATGCTTATGGGTAGAAGCAGCAATGGCAGTTGTTTATGTGCAAAACCAATTGTCCCATAGTGCACTTGGGCTCAAGATACCGGAAGAAATGTTCACCGGAAAGAAGCCAGAGGTAAGCCATCTCAAAATATTTGGATGTACAGTGTTTATTCATATACCTAAAGAAAAGAGAAACAAGTTGGACCCTTCAGGAAATAAGGGAATATTTGTGGGATACTGTGAGGTCTCCGAGGCCTTCATAATCTATATACCAGGTCAACATCACATTGAGATCAGCAGGGATGTGACCTTTTATGAAGATGCAGTGCTCAAGAAATCTAAACTATGCCAGCTTGAAGAGGTATATGAAGAGGAACCCGTAATCCCCAATACTGCAATGAGGGAGGTTCCTAGAGCTGCAGAACCAGTGAGGGAAGTCGTAACTTCCCCTGATGAGGAACTTCTAGAATACCATGATATAGTAGAAGTGCAAGAACCTCCTCAGATGACGATCCTCCATAAAATAAAGCCAGCTTGGGCTAGAGAGCTTATTCAATATGGAGAGAAGTAGGGTGTTCCCCAAGGAACTACGAGACAGGTGAAAATACAAAATCCATTCTCTAGCTATACATATTTGATGTGTGATCTCCTAGAAGAGGAGCCTACCTGCTTTGAATAATCCATTCATAGGAAATAATGGGTAGATGCCATGACAGAGGAATACCAATCCATAATGAAGAGCGAAGTATGGGAAATAGTTCCCAGACCGAAGAATAAAGATGTGGTATCCTCCAGATGACTCTTCAAAATAAAACATGCTGATGATGGAAGTATTGAGAAGTATAAAGCAAGATTTGTCGCTCGTGGCTTTTCCCAGAAGGAAGGCATTGACTATGAAGAGACATTCCCTCATGTGGCCAGATACACTTCAATCAGGACCATCATAGCTCTTGCAGCTAAGATGAAGTGGAAGTTGCACCAGATGGACATGAAGACAACTTTCCTAAACGGTTTCATCGAAGAGGAAGTGTATATAGAGAAACCTCAAGGATTTGAGGTTGAAGATAGGAAGTCTCATGTCTGCATATTGAAGAAAGCCTTATACGGATTGAAGCAAGATCCTAGAGATTGGTATGGTCGTATAGATAGTTTCTTGACAAGCTTAGGATTTATCAAGAGTAAAGAAGACTCTAATATCTACTTCAAAATCATGAACAATGAGCCAGTAATCTTACTGCTATATGTGGATGACTTATTCTTAACTGGAGAAGAAAATCTCATCACTGAATGTAAAAATAGACTTGCCTCAGAATTTTAAATGAAAGACCTTGGCCTAATGCATTATTTATTAGGTCTTGAGTTATGTCAGAGTCTTGAGGGGATCTTCCTTAATCAAGGGAAGTACACAGTCGAAATCTTGAAGAGATTTGACATGTTGGAATGCAAGCCCATGAATACACCCATGGAAGTGAAGTTGAAGTTGTTGGTCGATACTTCGTCAGAATTAATTGATGCCACACTGTACAGACATATTATTGGATCGTTGATGTACCTGACGAACACCAGACCAGACATTTTTTTTGCCGTGAACACCTTGAGTCAGTTTCTGGTAGAGCCGAGACGTGTTCACCTAGTGGTTGCAAAACATGTGATGAGGTACCTTAAAGGTACAATAGATTATGGTCTCAGCTATGATGGAGATCATGATTTCACATTGAGTGGATATACTAATGCAGATTGGGCAGTAAGTGTTTCTGACAGGAAAAGCACTTCAGGATGTTGTTTCAGTTTGGGATCAGCTATGATCTCATGGTAGAGTAGGAAGCAATCTAGTATTTCTCTTAGCACAACAAAAGCAGGATACATTGTTGTATGTTCTGCCAGCTGCGAATCTATATGGCTTCGAAAGTTGTTGATCGACCTATTTGACTTAGAGATGAGAGCAACCTTGATTTTATGTGACAACCAAAGCTGCATAAAAATGACCGATAATCCTTTATTCCACAACAGGTCGAAGCACATAGAGATCTGTTATCATTACATCCGTGACATGGTACATAGAGGAGCCTTAAAGCTCCAGTACATTAGCATGGATGAACAGGTTGCTGACATGTTGACCAAGCCCATATCTCGTGTGAAGTTTGAGTACTTCCGAGATAAGATTGGCATAGTCCGAAAGGACCTTCCTCGAAAAGGGGAGTAGTTGTTGTGATGAGTTATTCCCTGCTTCCAACCTTGTGGTTGTGACATAAAGCAGGACGTGTACCTTGCTTCTGAACCAGTTGTCAGACGTAAAGTAAGATGAGATGTGTTCCTTGCTTCTGACCCAGTTGTCAGACGTAAAGCAAGATGAGATGTGATCCTTGCTTCTATCCTAGTTGTCAGACATAAAGAAAGATGAGATGCTCCTTGCTTTTGACCTAGTTGTCAGACGTAAAGCAAGATGAGATGTTCCTTGCTTCTAACCTAGTTGTCAGATGTAAAGTAAGATGATATGATGAGACTAGCACTGAGCTTCTAGCTGGATAGCTGTGACGTAAAGCCAGTCTAGTATCCTGCTTTCGATCGGATGGTTGTGACGTAAAGTAGGACGAGTATCTTGCTTCCATCTTGAGTGTTGTGACGTAAAGCAAGACGATGAGATGATACTAGTATTGTGCTTCCAGTTTGATAATTGTGATGTAAATCCAGTCTAGTATCTTGCTTCCAGCCTGAGTGCTGTGACGTAAAGCAAGACATTGAGATGAGACAAGTACTGAGCTTCCAACTTGACAGCTATGACGTAAAGCCAGTCTTGTATTATGATGAGCCAGCCTTGTGCTATGATGATGATGATGTATTAGTTTTTATACTAATACATATTGATGCAGATGATGATGGCATTCCTTTGATAATGGCGATGCTGCTGATGAAGAAAAATTCTGATGATTTATAGATATGCTAGTCAATGTTCCAAGATGATATTGATGATGTTGTCTCTCACCCACTTGATGTTGTTGATGATGTTGTCCTCTCTCTCTCGCATGATGCTACTGAAGAATACCCTTCTTGTCAAGGGGGAGTGTTGAAATAATGTAACTGCAAAGAGTATTCTTATTATTATTGATATATTATTCATAGGATCAATCCCCATTGTGGATTGATCATGTCGGTTATTGTAATAGGACCAAATCCC
>ML798958.1:242118-303151 GCA_009831015.1 Picea engelmannii
TTTATCCCTCCCTTTACATTTGGAAGTTGTAGCTACCTTTGGAAGTCATTACTTCCCTTGAACAAAAACTATTGATTATTTCTCATATATTGTGCATGGTGTATTGTGGTGTATTGGTGTAACTCGTATACTATTGTTCATTGATTATTGGATATAATTGAATGGTTTAATTATAAGTTAAAAAGGTTTTTAAATTGTACTTGATACTGATTCACCCTCCTCTTAGTATCAACACTTTGTCTGTCTCACGGGGTAGTTTTAAATATGGAAGAGTGAATCATCCCAAGGATCTGAGAAAGTAGAAGATACTTGACAAGGTAACATGAATCAACCACTAGGAAGAGGACTTCAGAGGGGTAGAGGTTACGGTGGTGGAAGAGGAGGACCTTATGTGTTTTTCAGGTGTGGTGTAGAGGGTCATCGAGCATTTGAATTCCAAAATTATAATATGCAAGAGCTAAAGCAAGGAAAAAAACCTAGTTTAAACTTGGTCCAAGCTGAAAATGAAGAAGAAGGAGTTAAATATGAAGTCCCACCTAATATGGGGGAGAATATCATGATACAGAGGTCAATGGTGATTCCTGAAAAAGAGAAAAGACAGAGTAGCGACAATGAAGATTCTTGGATTTGGACAAATATTTTTCAAGCCAGATGCACTTTCGGGAGAAAGGTATGTCAAGTTATTGTTGATAGTGGAAGTAGTGAGAATATGGTTTCCAAAGAGATTGTATATAAGTTGAAATTATGTTGTGAAACACATCCCCATCCTTACAGAATTGCATGGTTCAAAAAGGGCCAAATGAATTCACCGTCAATAAAATATGTTTGATCAAGTTTTCCATCTGTAAGATATATAAAGACGAAGTATGGTGTGATGTCATTCCGATGGATGCATGTCATATGTTATTGGGGATGCCTTGGAAATGTGATATAAAATTCATGCATGATGGAGGAAAGAATACCTACACCTTTTGGAAGGATGGATCAAAAGTCATCCTGTTGCCCCTTAAGGATGAGGGGAAAGCTGAGAATATGTTTTTGAAAAGAGAGTTTGTTAAGGAAACTAAGGAAACCATATTCTATTATGCATTAATAGTGAAAAAAGGAGCTAGGGAAGACGTACCAATTCCTACTGAAGTGGACAAGTTACAAGAAGAATATGTTGATGTTATCCCTAATGAACTACCTGATGATCTTCCACCAAAGAGGGATATTCAAGATCACATTGATCTAATCCAAGGATCATCTTTACCTAATCAGGAAGCCTATAGGATGAGTCCTACAAAACATGCATAGCTCAACTGAAAAGTGAAAAAACTTATAAAGAAAGGTTTGGTAAGAGAAAGCATGAGTCCCTGTGGTGTACCAACATTGTTGACTCCAAAAAAGGATAATACGTGGAGGATGTGCATAGATAGAAGAGAAATCAATAAAATTACCATCAAATATTAGTTTCTTATATCGCGCTTGGAAAACATGATGGATGTGCTAGACGGAGATAAATATTTTAGTAAGATTTATTTGCGAAGTGGATACCATCAAATCGGTATTCACGAAGGGGATGAATGGAAAATTGCCTTCAAGACCAGGGATGGACTATATGAATGGATGGTGATGTCATTCAAGCTATCCAATGCACCTAGTAATTTCATGTGGTTGATGAATATTGTGCTTTGACCTTATATTGGTAAGTTTGTTGTCATTTATTTTGATGACATCCTAGTTTTCAGTAACATCAAAGAAGATCACTTGCAACATTTAAAAATTAAATTGGATGCATTGAGAAAACATAATCTTTATGCAAACCTGAAGAAATGTAGGTTCCTACAATAAAGTTTGGTATTTATGGGTTTTATCATCTTGGTAGAAGGAGTCAAGATGGATTTAGAGAAGGTCAGAGAAATTTTGGAGTGGCCTAGTCCTAGAAGCATAATAGAGGTAAGAAGTTTTTATGGGTTGGCCACCTTTTACAGAAAAATTATTTGAAATTTTAGCAGTATTGTAGCACCCATAACAGATTGCACCAAAGGAAAGAAATTCATGTGGACCAATGAAGCTAAGGAAAGTTTTAAGTTTCTAAAGAAGAAGGTAAATGAGACACCGACATTATCCTTACCATATTTTGATAAAGTGTTTGAGGTATATTGTGATGCTTCACATGTAGGCATTGGAGTTGTACTTAGCCAAGCGGGTAGACCAATTTCATTCTTTAGTGAAAATTTTAATGAGGTAATAAATAACTACTCCACATATGATGTATAATTTTATGCAATTGTGCAAGCATTGCAACATTGGAAGAATTATTTAGTGCCGAAAGATTTTGTGTTATTTACCGATCACATTGCATTAAAATATGTAAACACCCAAAATAAATTGAACAATAGACATGAAAATGGGTCTCTTTTTTACAAGGCTATACCTTTGTTATGAAGCACAAATCAAGATGGAAGAATCAAGTTGCAGATGATTTGAGTTGGTGCATTGTTATTTTGACAACCATGGAGAATAAACTAATTGGGTTTGTTGCATTAAAGGATCTCTATGCATATGATAATGATTTTCAGAAGATTTTGGAACAATTGAAGAATCCAATCACTGGAAACATGGATCTTACTCAAGGTGAATATTTTATGCAAGATGGATAACTCTTCAAAGTAAAACAACTATCCATTCCAACTAGTTCAATGAGAGAAAATATTATCAGAGAACTTCATAGTAGTGGTTTGGAAAGACATTTTGGAAAGGATAAGACACTAGCCTTAATCGAAGATAAGTATTACTGGTCAAAGATGAAAAAGGATATAACCAGGTATGTGGCATGATGTAGGATTTGTCAAATGGATAAAGGACACTCACATTACACATGGTTGTACATGTCATTACTAGTTCCCATAGGCCCATGAACAGATTTGAGCATGGATGTTTTTTTGGGGATCCCAAAAACACAACAAGGTAATGATTCTATTTTTTTGGTTGTTGATAGGTTCTCTAAAATGGCTCGTTTCATTGCTTGCAAGAAAACTAGTGATGCATTGAGGGTGACATAATTGTTTTTTTTTCATAAATTGTTATATTGCACGGGGTTCCAAAAACTATTAGCTCTGATAGAGATACTTGGTTCTTGGTTCATTTTTGGAGGACTTTATGGAAGAAAATGGGGAATAATTACAGTTTAGCAGTGCCTATGACCCCCAAACAGATGGAAAAACTGAAGTAGTAAATCAAAATTTGGGAAACTTGTTACGAAGCATTGTTGGAGAGAAGCCCAAGCAGTTGTATTTGGCTTTACCTCAAGCAAATTTTTCCTACAATAGTTCAGTGAATAGATATATAGGTAAATCTCCATTTCATGTTGTTTACAGTAGAAATCCTATGGGTCTCCTAGATTTGGTGTAGTTACTTCTTGCGGATAGGATCAATGATGATGGGGAAGCATTTGTAGAACACAATATTCAATAGTTGCAGCAACAGGTGAGACAAAAACTGTAAGCTAGTAATGAACAAAAAAGCATTATAAAATATGTTCACCGACAATACCATGTATTCAATGAAGGTGACTTGGTGATAGTTTATTTACGGAAAGAGTGGTTTCCTATAGGAACCTACCACAAATTGAAGTATAAGAAAATTGGTCCTTGAAAGATTCTCAAGAAAATTAATGACAATTCCTATAAGGTCGATTTACTAGTTGATCTTGATATTTCCCTCGTGTTTGACATTTCTGACTTGTATATATTCCATGGGGACAATCTAGGTGATAATAGTGAGATGAAGGTGGATTGGAAATAGGCCATTCCAAACAATAAAAAGGAACATATTGCACATATTTTAGATAAGAAGACCCTTCATACTCGGCAAGGCCAGTACAACCAATATCTAGTCTAGTGGGAAGGCATAGAACCAACAAAGAGTACATGGATTATAGAGGGTGACTTGTTGAACCTAGATCTCGTTAAGTGGCAACAGTTTGAAGACAGTAACTTGCAGGAGTTGCGTTCCTTTCAACCAGAGGAGAATGATGTAGGGATTTCTGAGGGTCATAAATTTTGACTCGGTTATCAGTTTGGAATGAAATTTTACAAGGAGTCGCATCTTGAAGAGTCACCATTGTTTTGATCTGATCCTTCAAATCAGACATCATTTCGACACTTTTTTGGGGCCAAACTCCTTCATATAAGGCCTCAAATTGGGGTTTTAGTGTTTTTGTGGGAATTTTTAATTTTGTAATTATCATTTATATCTTAGTTTATGAACCTAATAAAAAAATTGAGTTGAAAAATAGTGTCACTCTAGTTAGATCTTAGTTATTGGTAATTTTTAGAGTCATGTAAGAATTTCCTAAAATTAGTTGTTTTTGTTTCTAAAATTGGTTGTTTTTCTAAAATTAGTTGTTTTCGAAAATCTCAGATAGTAGTTATAAGGGGTTGAACTTCCATTGTAATAGTTAGGATGGAGAAGGAATAAAAGAGAGTTGTTTTCCATTCTTGTGTGTTTGCATGATTTTTATATCTCATGAATGAATCAAATATTATTGGCTACATCACTCGGGAAATAATTATGGATGGAGGAACTTAATTCACTTCAAGACTCGTTAAAAACTTGATAAATAGATATAATATCAAACACAGGGTTACCACACCATATCACCTGCAAACCAATGAACATGTAGAAGGGACAAACAAAATTCTTGAGGCCATCATCACCATGACTGATAGACTACAACTCAAGGACTGGGCTAACAGACTACCTGAAGCCCTATGGGCCTATCAGACAACATGGAGGAATACTATTGGTTTCACCCCATATGAATTGGTTTATTGAAAGAGAGTATTATTTCTGATTGAAACAGAGATACAAAAACTTTGAACAACTATACAAATTGGAATGGACTTAACTGAAGCTCAGAAGCAGAGACTACTCCAGATCAACGAACTAAATGAACTCTGTTAGGCTTCCTTGCAACACACAACAATAATATATAATCAAAGATATTAGTGGCATGACAATTTCGTCAAAAAGAAGAAATTTGAAGTTGGATACTAGGCCTTGTTATTTGGCTCCAAGTTGAAATATTTGAGAGAGAAGTTTTGCACTCGATGGCTTGGGCCTTATGAGATTGATATTGTATATGACAATGGAGCCATCAAAATTCACACCATTGATGATGAGATAACCCTTCTGATGGAAAATGGACATAGGCTTTGACTATATCATAGTCCCCTATCCAAAGAATCCTTTTTGAAGAGGATCACTAGTTGATGGCCCGACAATGATCTGGAGATTGTTAAAAAGGGGGGAACCCCTAGTGAATGTTTCATTCCTATCCAAAAAAAAGGATGATAATAAAATTCCATGTATGAAAACCCTTAGGGGCATATTTGGGGGAATGCTTTGTGAAAATCAGCCTATGCTGGTGCATGGCATCTTAAAAAAAGAAAAAAGAAAAGGAAGCACACTTCATGGTTTCATGATGGTTATGTTAGGATCCTTTTGATAATAAGTTTTTACTTATAAGGTATTTTTCAGGACATGCAGGGGATAAGAGTGTTGCAACTCCATTTTTCATCCCTAGTGTTGAAACTCTAGAATGTTGTTGTTGTGACTCATGTTGTTGCAACTCTAGTTGTTGAAACTCTTATTACTGCAACTCTTAATATTGACGTTGCAACTTCACTGATAAGTCACCAACAACCGATTTGGGTGAAGACAATTCCTATTGAGACACCATATCGATCCATAGTCTTGGTCAACATGTTGTTGCTACTCCAGAGCATCATTGTTGCAACTCTGCACATTGTTGCAAATCTGAAACATTGTTTCAATTCCACACACCATTGTTGTAACTCTACACATTGATGCTACTCCAAAATATTGCTTCAACTTTGCACATTTCCACAACTCTACACATGGATGAAAATTAAAACATTGTTACAACCCTAAATGTCATTGAAACTATAAACATTGTTGCATTGTTGCAACTCGGGGCATTGTTGCAACAAAGAAGCATCACTTCTACAACTCTAACCATTGTTTTAACTCTCGATGCCAACGAGGATCCTAGATGTCTAGTAAGGCCGATACACTAGCACGATGAAGGTACGATCCATCATGACCATACATGGTAAGTCAGAAGGTACATATCCTAAACTATGTAATGAGTAGGAATTGATTGGCATAATTATGACCTAATTACATCATTAAAATCCCATCACACATTCATAATATCCCAACCTATGACATAATTACCCCATTCCACCATCATTTCCATCCATACTTCGAAATCACCACCCTCCACACTGTTCATTTTGTGTTGCAACCATAGTTTTCTTGAGCTATGAGTAGGAAGAATGGGGAGATCACTGAACCATATAGAACCTAGATAAAGACTCCTACTAGAGGCATATGAGAATATCAGAGAAATTTTCTAGCAAGGAGGCTGGATGGAATACGTAAACAGGCCACGAGGGTATGACGAAAATGTGGCAGTCGAATTTTCCATAAATTTAAGAGAAATTATGATTGAATTAGCTGGAACAATGGTGCAGGTGACAGAGGAGGTGATATCATAGGTGATCGAGCTTCCTCAAATAGGCGAACAATGGTATTTTCAATGAAGGCCGAAGCCTCAAATCCTTGAGTAGTTCCTCGAACCAGGAGAATATTTTCTTAAGAAAGGGTCGAGATTTGACAGAACATCATTACCAAGCCCATGGAAGGACGTTTCCATCATAATGCAGCGATACATCACCTTTTAGGGACACTATAGGGTCGTATTCCTACAACATATCCTTTTATTGGACCACCCGTGACATGGAAAACTAGTCAACATGTCTTTTTTCCTCTAGAGGACGTTGTAGACCATGGACACACATGAAAAAAAATATCTCCACCCTAGGGAATCCCTATCACACTACGGGCTCATAAAAATTTTGGTTAAGAATGCACTACATAGGGAGGGTAGGACATGGAGCGAGGTGGCGATACCACTAGTCATCATTGTAACCCTACCTATAAGATACGTTGTTGTTGCAACTCCACCATGAGACAACGAAGTTGCAAATTCAGACATTGAGGTTGCTGCAACTATAGAGGTCGTCAATGTTGCAGGTCTGGAGGATGAAAATGATACAACTCTTGGAATTACAATCGTTGAAAAAGAAACCCCCGAGGGTTTTTTTGGAACTCCTCAGTGAGATGAAGGAATCCATGAGAGTGACATAAAAGTAACAAGGAGAAAACTAGGGACCAAAATACTATTGAGGACAAGGAAGAGTCTAGAACATGTGATAACCCAAAATAAAAAGAGGGAAAGATACAATGTTGCAACTCAGAAAAGGAAAACCCCTACTGTTACACAAGAACCAATAGGGGAGGAACAAGATGAAGAAACAGTTGAATCACAAGATATGATGGGGGATGGTCAAAAATATGTTGAGCCTTCATCTGATGAAGAGATAAGGGCAGAAAACCTTGATGTTACACAAGAAATAGTAAGGAAAACCATAGGAGAGGGCCTTGTTGCAATTTTGGAGGTTTACGAAGACAAAAAAGAAGTTGCAAATCCACAAGAAAACAAGCCCATTGATGCCCCATAAATGGCCAAAATCAGGAAAGATAAAACAATGAGTACCCCTTTGCTTGCGCCTTTGTATTCATCGCTTTTAAGGAAGCAACGGATTCTTGAGAAGAAGAACATGAACCTTCAGACCTCTCTCAAGTTATTATGAGGTGAGCTTAGAAAGGAAAGGAATTTGGATAGGATAAAATACCTTTCCCAGGAAGCAAGATCCATTACTTCATATCAACAAAGGACACTCACCCTGCTGACCCAATAGAGGCCAACCACCCTGCTAGACTAATGGAGGAAACTCACCCTGCTGAACGAACAAATTCCAACCACCCTACTGAACCAACAGAGGAAAACCACCCTATTCTCACAGAGGCTAGTCATCTTGTTGAACCAGTAGAGGGAACTCTCCTTGATGATCCAATAGAGGCCATTCACCCTACTAAGCCAACAAAGTAAACCCATCCTAATATCATAGAGGATAATTTCCCTACTAACACACAAGAACCAACAAAGGCCAATCACCGTGCTACCACACAAGAACCAACATAGACCAATCACCCTGCTACCACACAAGAACCAGAAAAGGAAAGTGACCCTACTGTCACACAAGAACCAGCATGAGAAAGTCACTATGATGGTACACTAGACCCAATAGGGGAAGCACAGGATAAAGAAACAATGGAAGCACAATATAAGGACCATAACGTTACACAAGAATCAACAGGGGGAACTTTAGGAGAAGGCCTTGTTATAATCCTGTAATACTACCAAGAAGAGAAGGACCCTGTTGTTACATAAGAACTAGCAGAGGGGACTTTAGGAGAAGCATTGCTACAATTTTGGAAGGCTACCAATATGAGGAAGAAGCTACTACTCCTGAGGTAGGGAAAACCAATGATGAAATCAACAAACTCCAAGGGAGTTTCACCCTCGCAGACTCAAAATAATTGTTTGGTTGCATGGGGACATGCAACAATATCGGCTAGGAGGAGATGACAAGTGCTCAAATCAACATATTTTTAGCACCTGTCCATTACTTTTTGTACACCCTTTTTTCCATTTCCATTCCATCTTGATACTCTTTTCATCCACAATGATGCATCTTTGGTCAAGTTATAATTATTCTCTCAACATTCCATTTCAATACCTATTCTTATGCCTTTCCAGGAGATTATCACCTTTTGTGCTAACAATGGTATACAAGAATAAGTGTTGCGCCTCTTTTGTCACCTAAATGAGCAAAATAGAGGTGCTTACAAGCTTAGTTGGGTTAGCTAAGCAAGATAGCAGTGAAGGAAAGGGTTAGAAAAAGAAACATAAAAGACTAAGCTAAGAATTAAACTAAGAAATGAAAGAACAACTAAACTATTGAGCATAAGGACATAAGAACAAGAAACCAATAAGACTCATGTCACCAATGGAAAGGATTGTATTAGTGAAAATAAAACACCGAGAAGAAAGAGGACTTTGGGTCCCTTCTTCCTCCAAGGGAGGGCTCTTGGACCCCCACAATTTGAGCTCTTCTTACAACTTTGAAAACTTGAAAGAAATGGTGAAAGAATCCCAAGCTAATCCACTCAAAAGGTGAGATGGATTGCCCAAATGTAATGATGCTAGTATACTCTTGATGAGAAAAGAGGACTCCCCAAGAGAACAGTAGCAACATAACCTTGCAAATGAATTCCTTGAAAATATAGTGCACCCATGGCCTTGTTTTATAGCATCACTTTGAGGTATTGTGCAACCAACGTTTAGTGTGAAAAGGGGTTGTTTAGGGCATTTTTAGGTCTTTGACCAGCCACCTAGTCGGATCCAGCCAAGATTTGGATGTCAAATCAACTTGGAAGCTGAACCAGAAGTGGGTGGGAGGCCAACCAATCTAATAAATGCGTCATTCTCAAGTGTGCGTAGCTTTTAGCGACCACAGTCACGCATTGTGCGCATGTGCACATTTTCTGCATTTCTGGATGGCGCATGTACATGCGTTCTCTGTGTAGTCATAGAGCACCTTTATTTTATAACTGGTTGTATAGTTTTGGACCTTTTGGAAATGATTTTTTGGTAATTTTGGTCCATGGGTGAAATCGTAGTTGTTTAAAGATGTTGGATTCCTGTAACCAATTGCGGACGAAATTTCAATGATAACAGATGCCCCCTGATGGATGAGGTTAGGAGCATATGTATAGTCGAAATTCATCAATGTTTCTTCTACTAAGAGTGTTGTTGTAAGAAAGAGAGATAGTGAGAGTATCAAGAGTGACCCATTGGAGGGAGAAGGGAACCTGTAGGACCCAACCTTCCGGAAGGTATGTAAAATCAATTGTGTACAAATGAGGTGGGCATGTCCCATGCTCGTGTCATGTAACTCAACAATACGGGTGTTGTATAGTAACTGAAACTATGTGTTGATGTAAACAAATGCAGCACCCGCGGGGGCGATTGTGATAAAGGCAGAGGACCATTCTGAGGAGGAACATACTCTAAACAGTCGGCAATGACACCTGTAAGAAGTATCATGGACTCTGTGGGCATTGATAGCCCAGCCAAGTTCATAGGTCTTCGGGAAATATAAGAAACAACTGCAATAGTCACAAAGTAAGACCCACCGTAACATGAGAAAGTGTTGAAGTCGAATGTTATGGGGGTCAACGACAATAAGGAGAAATTTATGGTTCTCCCTGTGCCATCCGAGACCTCTCATTGGAAGGGAAAATGAGAGTCAAGATACTATTTCCCTTTTGGAAACTGTGTTGATGTTGACAAAAGGGGGACACGACTCCAAGAAGCAAAAGGATTCGTGAAATCTACTAGGTGAGGTTAGGAACTGAGGAGGTACATGGACAAAGTCAAGATGTGTGGAGACTCAAGACTGCCCTTGGTTGGGGGTATATGCGAAGTATAAGTGGACACAACCATTCAACTAGGTCGAGTGTCAGGGGGACAACAAGACGTGGGATAAGTTGTGCCAGAGGCAAGACAAAGTGAACAAATTCAGAGAGAAGAGGTAGGTGTCCCGTGGGATACTCAGAGTATATGGATGATGTCAATAGGAGTAGATGATAAGGAGTTCCCCAACCAAGGGCAACATGGGTTGCGTTTTCTAGGAAGGTCGCCAAAGGTGACGACAAAAAATTGTGTAACATGCTAGAAATAACGGCTTAATTACAAAAAGAATTAAAAAATTCATGGGGCTAATAATGCAGATATAGAAATGGGTGCCCCAGTATAGGATGGCTTGGCCTAGGGATGGCGCAAGTTGGTGGGAAAAAAAAGTGGAGGGTGGGGGCCCCATAGGCTAGTTTCTATAGTAGGGTAATGTATGGAGGGCAAACTGATGATGGGAGAAAGGGATAGTAGATGATGTCGTGGGAGTGTAGTCAAAAGAATCTGTGAGGAAGTGCCCTGGGAGTCCAGTGGGTAGGCTAGCAAAATGAGGAGAAGGAATATGTGGTTGATTCGCGACATGATGTAAGACTATCGGGACTCCCATTCCTAAAGGGTTGAAAACAACAGGAGTGTCAAAGTGCCAAGGGGTCTATGAATGGGACAAATCATGTGGGGGAGAGTGCTACCAGGTGACAGTACCAAAAATGCAAATGGAGGTGGTGGTACTGCAGAGCCGGATATGGGGACCCTAAAGGAAAATTTCAGAGGGTGTGACTGGAGATGAAATTGAGATTCAGAGGGAATGATTACATGCCAGTGTTGATTATATACCAGAAGGGGTGGCGCTGATTTATGATGACCAAGTATCTGCACACATGAAAACCAAATATTCGACGTGAACAATATCTGAAGAGAATTGAACATACAAAAATTTATTTGATAATTTTGAACATGAGCATGCGTACCTGGACGGGGTATGGAGAAAATGGCTCCCCGGGGGCCAAGGATGAAAAGCAGGCAGGGGACTTTCTTGATGTAGAGGAAGGGGTATTGACCCTATGGCTGAAGACGGATCGAAAAACGGACACCCGGAGCTCCCAGAATGGGGTCTGGAAGTTTGGCAAAAAGGAATATATATAGTTGTAGGTCCCACATTGCTACCTCATTTGTACCTGTTATCAAAGTGATTGGACGAGAGATATTTAGAGGAGATTTGGATATTCCGGGAGAATGAGGTAGTCGATTCAGGACTAGCAAGCTTTAGGTTAGTGATCTGATCGTCCTGCATAGAATTAGGTTTTCTTTTTGTGGGCAGGGCCTGTACGGAGGGTCGTACAGGGAGTTTTGTGGCTGTGGGCCCCCCAGTGCACAGGCGATCCGGAAATATGCGTGCATGGGTGCGCGCATGTTATCCGATAATTTGTGCATGGGTGCGCCCCAAGGGGAAAATAGGCACGCATTATATGCATTCCTGTTAGCTAAACAACTGTGCATGGGTGCGCAGCTCTGTGGCGGACATGTACGTTGTGATGTGCGCCTGTGTACGTGACAGGGGTGCATGAAGGTGCCTCTGTATGGTGGACAGGTACACAATCATGCACACCTGTGGGATGAACATGCGCACATGTGTACGCACCTATGGGTTAAAATGCGTGCATGTGTGTGTGCTTGTGGGGTGAACAGGCGCGCCTATGGGTTTAAATAGCCGCGCCTTGGAGGCAAGGCTGACGAGTGCAAAACTCATCTTTTTTGGATATTTTAATGTGTTTATGTCCAAGATGGTTGATATAGGACTGGGTTTATGTGGTTGCAGGTGAGTATTGGGATGATGTCAGTTCATTGGCGAGAGCGAGTCTGGTCACAGTTGAGGGAGGCCGTGACTATTGAGGAGCTGGCAGTTCATGCTACTTGGGCAGCTTGTGGGCTGCTAATTTTTTTTGAGTGCCCCTTGATTCGGGCCCAGGAGAATCTTCTATAGTTCTTGATCCGGATGTGGAGTCCAGATCTTCATTGTTTTATGGTGGGAGGTGAGCAGCTAGCCTTCACTGCAGTGGAGGATGTGTACTTTCTGACTGGGCTCCCTTTTCGGGGAACGCCCCTACCGACGGAGCCTGTATTACCTGGGGATGGGAAGTTGGCTACCTTGGGCCGGAGGTATTGTTCGAGAGGTGACTTTATGTCAGGCTCCATAGTGAGTATTGGGGCAATGGATGCTTTGGTTCACCGTTTTGTAGCAGCGATGGTTGTGAGGGTTTATGGGTCCCTTGCGACTTAGCGGATCAGTGGTGGTCAGCTGAGGATTATGGGGAGGGAATTGGCGGGAGAGCACTTTTCCTGGGGATCGATGCTGCATGCCAAGATGGTAGAGCATCTTGACAGGTGTCGGGTTGCAGACTCAGGGGACTTTTTCTTTGGGTCCATCTTGGTGGCATGGTTCTTGGAGAGGGTGTCGATGTTGCACCCTAGAGTTTTATTGGGCGCACTTGGTGCACGAGAGCCACAACTGAGGTGGTGGTCGCAGATTTTGATTTTCCATGGTGGTGGTGAGGGTGGCCATTTTTTCATGGCCAAGGCTGCACAGGTGTGGAGGCAGATGTCACAGATCATACTGCAGTATCCATACTATGAGGTTGACATCTGGGGTGATCCGGATATGGTGTTACCTCCGGGAGAGGTTTTTGACCACCGAGGTATGTTTGTGATTTGTTTGATATGTTGATATTTGAGATAGTATAACCTATGTATTATGTATAGATGGATGTTGATGCTATCTTTTGTTTGTTTGTATGCGCAGATGTGGGATCTCGCAGGCATGAGGTTGAGTTAGTGAGAGCGTCATCTCATCAGGGGTCGGTGAGGCCTCCGCGAGGGGAGACGTGGGAAGGGGAGAGACTACAATGTGATGATGTTGAGGTGAGACCAGCTGGCGAGGAGAGAGCGGCTAGGAGACGTCATTTCGACGATCCTGGTGCAGGGCCATCGCATGCTCCTCTAGCTGAGGCCGGGGGAGATTTTGAGGATATTCGTCTTCACTTGGAAGCGGTGCTATAGGGAGTGCCTAAGAGCATGTGGTCGCGCATACAGGATGAGGGATTCCTGGAGCAGTGTGTGGGAGTTCCGTTGATGTGGTGGACTGTGGCTTGGCGATCAGTAGTAGAAGGTGCTGCGATGACCGGGCGGTTACCTCCATGTCCGGAGGGACCGATAGTGGGTGGGGCACCACCGCCCGAGGGAGGGCCAGGAGGTGGTGCTCTAGAGGCACCATGAGTGTCTCTCTGTGTATTTTTGTATATTATATATAGGATGGTGAGCCCATTTTGGTGTAGTGACACCAATTTTGTACCGAGGTGCTTCACTGGCCTGTGGATTTTGTATATGATGTATTCTATGTGTATGTAAACATTTTGATGGCATTGTTGACTGATATATATATATATATATATATATGGATATACATTTTGGGGTCTTTGTGATGTTCACATGTGTGTGAGAATTTTTGTTTTTTAATGTTATTTATGATGTCTAATCTATATATGTTGTGACAAACTCTTGATGGTTTATGTGTGTGTAAAGGTATCTTGATGTGATATATGCCAATCGAGTATAATGTTAGCTAGGTTATCTATGATTTGATTAAATTGTCTTGGAATATGTGTAAATGTAATGAAATCAAAATGTCGAAATAAAAGTCTAACTTGCAGGTATTTGCGAAAGAGGCAAGGATCGCGGACACAGTACACATTGTTGAGTTGGAGGAAGACTAGTTGGGAGTCAAGAAAGATTCTAAGGTGACGAATACGTTGATGACAAGCATCGGGGAGGAGGCCAATGACGACAGTGTACTCAGCTTGGTTGTTGGTTGCGGAACCCAAACATATGCCGCTAGAGTGGAGCAGTTCATGTGAGGGGGAATAGATGGCCCAAGCTGTCAAAGCAAGATTTTGTGTCCAACGCCTGGCACCGTCGATGTAACCGATGTGGTAGGCCAGTGGAGGAAGCACCTGTCAATAACACAAATGGTAGTTTAGATGTGAGGTATGGAAAAAAGATTAAAAACACTATAAAAGAAATAATCTAATGTAGAAAGGCTACGCTTAGGCATAAAATTTCTTTAAGTATAACCCATTGACCGGTTCTTTGAGAGAGAGGCCCTCGGGAGAAGCCAGGATGTACGCGCCTTTGGTGAGGCAATGTTGGATAATGTAGGGGCCATGCCATAGTGACTCGAATTTTCCATGACCAAGGGTATCGTGAGCGATATCATAAGCAAGGACGAGGTCGCCTTCGTGAAATGAGCGAAGGTTGACATGGCAATCAAAGGTGGCCTTTGACCATTTTTTGGTTGCCTCATTGTTTTGTAATGAAGATCGACGATCTTCATCCAGGGACTCTAAGTTCAGAAAACGCTGCTCCATTGGAGCAGTGTCAGGTAATAGCTCAATTGCGGTGCGTAAGGTGGGAATTTCGCACTCGATAGGAAGAATGGCCTCAACCCCATGGACTATATGAAATGGTGTGAAACCAGTGGTTGTTTTCACGGTCGTACGGTAAGCCCATAGCGCGGAAAATAACATATGATGCCAATTGGTCTTATGTTATAACCCTAATTTTCACCATACATGCTTACCTGGCATCAGGCCATCTCAGATCCCTTCTTTGCCAAAAGCACTACTGAACAACTCTTTAAAAAACCTCTTTTATAAAGGCCCACGTGCCCTACTCCATTACTGCACGTGTGTACACGCTAGCTGACCTAAAACAACCCGCGTGGACCGACAAAAGCACAAAAAAAGGAAAGTTGTCGATGGAACACACAACTTTGGGTGAGTTAACTAAAACTCCCATCCATGCATGGCCGAGGGTTCGTCGAAATACCTAGCTTCTTCTAGCCTATAAAAGAAGGGCTAGGGGTCCCATTTGGAGAAGGAGAAATAGAGTAAAGAAACTCTGCCCAATTGCATATTCCCATTGTCCCAACCCTTTAGCCTTCCTTGTGCAAGAAGAGATACAAAGCAAAGAAGTTGGAGGACATTTGGATAGGAGCCCAGGATCAGGATTCGCGGAGAAGTGGTCGGTCTCAACATTTGTAAGTTGATTCATTAAGGTTAATAATAAAGAAATGATTTTCCTGTCCCACTATATGAGTTCTTCATAGATCAATAAATATATGTTTGAATCTCTAACCCATTAGTCTGTAGGTAAAATGCATGTGTAGTTTGTTGCTTGTTTTGTACGCAGGTCAATCTTGAGAGGATAGTTGCCAACAAGCAATCAAGCGTGAAGGAGGATCGACATCGAACATCCGGAACAAGGTATGTTGATCTAAACCATGTATTTGCTAAAAAGGAATGGGGTTTAAATCTGGGGATGAAAGTAGAAAGTATATTTCTTTTGGTCATATCTGCATGCATAAGATAACCCTATTTTCTAGTCCGTAAGTGGATTTCCCTCACAACAAAATTGGCGACCATACTGGGGAAGTCTCTAGGGTTCCTAGAATTTTATTTTTTTGGGTAGTTTTTAAAAGACTGGTTTTCTTGCCTGTTTTTTTTTCTAGTTTTTGTAAACTCTGAGCTAGCAGGGAGTCTGGTTTTCCATACCAACTGTCTCTGTTATTTGCTTGACTTTGTTTTTTCGAGACCCACAGAGGTACACGCGGCCTGCATAAGTTCTTCACGCGTGTACCCGCGCCCTCCTCTCTTACAGCCCGCATGTGAACGCTAGCTGAAGAAGTAGCAGTAGCGTGTAGATTCCAGAAAATTTTTGAGGCAGTCATCCTCTTCCCTATTATAATCAGTCAATTTTAGGGGCTTTCTAGAACTTTGTCTAAGTCTTAGTTGTTTGTAGTCTTATCTCCAATTGGTTTGATTTATGAATTTTTTCCTTTCATTATTTTATTTTTCTGTTAAAGAGAGTGTCCAAGCTTTCAAAGGATCCTGGTTCTCAATATCAGTGGTCTCTTCCTAGTTTGGATTATCTGTTGTTATTTTTTTCAAAGTATTTAGAGATACACGTGGCCTGTAGAAGGTCATCTCGCGTGTACACTCCCTCTAGCTCTATACAACTTGCGTTCATACGCTTGGTGTTGGATTATCAGTAGCGTGCTTGTGCAGGATAGTTTTGGTTGAGGGTAAGGCAGTCATCCTTTCCCTTGATGAGAATTATACCTCTCAGGTTTTTGAATCTTTGTCTTAGCAGTCAATAGCTTAGGATTAATCTTAGCCTTAGCTTTCTTTTTCTCATTTAAAAGTTGTCATAAAAAATCATAAAAAATCTCTTTCATTTTCTTGTTTGGTTGAAGAGTGTGATTCTGCATTATTAGCCAAGGAAAAGTTTTTTATTTCATAAGTTTTTTCAGTTTACTTAGATCATAAGGATCTCATAGAAGAGTGAAATTTATTTTGAGTTTGTTGTCCAAAATCTTAGAAAATTAAAAAAATAAAAATAAAAAAATTGAAAAGTCGTTGAAATTTTGCATTAAGTGAAAGTTTTTGTTTCCAACTTTTTATTCATTTTTTCTTTTGTCTTTTACACATCATCAATTTCACTTTCATACCCCTTGACATAATACAAAGCCATAAAATTAACGCTAAATCTAAAATTTATTAGACTTTTATGTTTGTAGGGTTAACCAACTAGTTCAGGATTAGGGCCTTAGATTAGGTTGGAGAGGAAACTCTTCAAGGCCATTACAATCAAACATTGGAGTCTGAGTTAGGGAGTGTCTAAGTCCAATATTGTGAAAGTTATCCGGGACCCCCCTCTAACACAAGGGATAAACACGAGGTCACGTGCGGAGAGGTAGCAGAGATAACCCCTCCAAAGTTGGACCAGTCATAGTGGAGAACACATATAGAGGGCTTGTTTTGGGATTCTGTTGATTGCATTTGCCACGGGGCTTTGTGGGTCTCGAATCCATTCGAGGTCCTCAACTTTCTTCCGGACCACTTTCTTTCGATACCCTTGACAGGTTTCAGGCTCGATACCCTGCTCATTGTGGTCTACCCGACTTTCGATTGTACCCGCCTAGTGACTGCTCACGCACTGGCAACCTAGTTGCCTATATTTTTTAGGGACATACACAGGTGACTGCGGGGGTATACTGCGGTACCTAGGACAGACATCGGACCACGCTTTTCAGAGTATACCTGGAGGGTTCTTCCGTTTTCGAGTTCCACTTGCACCGGTAAGTTTCTCTAGTGTTGGTTGTTGTAACTGTTCTTCCAATTAATTTAGTGTTTTCCTGTCTTATCTTATAGGGATTTTTATTTTAGTGTGTGTTACTTTTGAACATTTAGACTACCCTAGAGTTTCTTTGATCTTCTCACACAATGGAGAATCACGAGCTTCGCCGGTCACGAAGGATTCTTGGCCTGCCGCTGGTTACACTGGATCCACCCCCGCCACCACTAAGGCAAAAGCTAGACCAACAAGGGTCTTTTGAAGCGACCGGGTCACAAGAAATTGTGCCCGACCAACATCTGGAGGAATCAACCATTTTGGACCTTGAAGCAAATGCTATTGGCCTGGTTGAAACCCCAACCACTGATTTCTTGGCACCTTTCATTGTACCAATTCAATTTTACTAGTGCCAGACAATGTCGCACACAACAATGGAAACAAATGTTGTTACTCCTTCTGGGAATTCTTCAATTCCCACTATGGTTGTCACCACAAGAGAGTTTTCACCTCCTAAATCATCGTCACTAGTCTGAGCCACCATGGTTCTACATCACACAGTGTTCTGATCCCGTCTTTGGCGGTGGCCACAACCCCTTTCACACCAAGTGTGACAGGCCCTCCGTTCTCATACGGGATGCCTAGTTCGGGTACAAGTCTTGTACTTTCCTACTCCACTTTACAGACTTCAGGTCTGGGGGTAGGGAGCTCTAGCGCTCCTCTTCAAGGTCACATGGGGGAAACTCTTGCTCCTTTTAATGCTTTCCCTTACGGAGGAGGTCATATACCTCATTCATCCCCTTCACTCAGTGGCTCGCGTCAGCAAGACGCCGGACAATCTAAACACCATAGTTTATTTAGAGTAGGGAGTCAAGGACCACCTTCGCATACTATGCTGGTAGGTTTGACACCGTTTTCTTTGATCAAAACATTTGGTAATAATGCCTTCTCATCATCCGCCTTCCCGACTGCGGGAAATCCCAGTTTTTGACAACCTATTCCTATGCAGGGTACTATTCCTGCACAGGGGGAAAACCTAGGAACCTCTTCCACATCAGGGCCTTGGAATTCTTGGCAGGGATCAGTTCCCTCGTCCAGAATGTCGATCTGGGGAAATTCTTTCCACAATCAATGGAACCCCAGACAAACTACTATGACTATCCCCACGAGACTGACATGGGGCAACCCTTCCCAAAGTCCTTCGAATGTAATGCATGCCCAACCATCTATGTCCTATTTTGGAAATCAGCCGATGATGTCTCCACATACGCAAAATCCATACGCTGGCCAGGGCCATGGTTTCTACCAGAATCCGGGCCAACAGCCAAACTTTTCCTGGAAACCTGGTGCCAGTCAAACTCCAAGCCCCTTTTTCCCAGGTTATCACCAACAACCCAAACTACCTTTCCTGGTGACTTTGCACTTGCCAGATTTGACAAGGTTGTTGAATGACCCTATCTGTCATGATCCGCGTTGGCCTCCTATGCTGACGAAGTTGCCTTCGGACATCCCAAATTTTGAAGCCAAGCCTAACAAAGATCCAGGAGATCATGTGACTACCTTCCATCTTTGGTGCTCATCTAACTCATTGAAAGACGACTCCGTACAGTTGTGATTGTTTCAACGTACTCTCATTGGGAGTGTCGCGAAATGGTACATTGAGCTCGATCACTCAAGATACTCTTCCTTCGGCGAACTGGCGATGGATTTCCTAAACCATTTCCAGTTACTTGTAAGATACGATGCTGGCACAGAGCTACTTTCCAATTTCGAATAGACAACAGTGGACCATATCTCTGATCACATCCGAGAATTGAGACGCCGGAAGAGTTTAATTAAGGTACCAGTCCCACCATCATTCTTTCTTGAGTGGTTCCTTAAGTATTTGGTCCCACAGTTATCCAAAGACATCGCGACGTAGAGATTATTCTCCGAAGAAGACACCATCATGAGGGCTCAACAATTTGAGCTCATCTATTCTCAGTCAGGTTTATTATACAACATCTTTCCAGATGCGCCACACTTAATACTTGATAAAACTAGACAAAGGGTTGGACCACATGCCGATGGTATTGTTGGTTCAACACAAACAAATCCCGCTGAGCAATTGACGAAGAAGTTGTAGCAGTTATCTATACAACACACAACGTCCAACCAAACTACTACTTTGGCTGCTCCCCCTACCAAAATGTCGGAGGTACACACAGTGCAATCAACTAACCCAAAGGCCACCCAACAGCCTGAAGGAAAGAAAAAACAATGAAAGAATGGTAAGGGGGATTGAACACCTAATGATAATGATGGCGGGGAAAACACTGAGAAATAGAAGGTGAGGTACCCATGCAACCTGTGTGTGGAATACCACCCGACCCATCTATGTCCTCGGCTTGCAGAAGCCCAAAATTTTGTGACACAGCAGCAACCTGTTGTGTTGACCAATCCTTTTCAACATGGGCAAAATCTAACCCAAGCCTCTGCAAGCATGGAGGGGGGTAGCCAAGAACCCTCTCTGCCTACGAACAACCCCGCATCCACGAACGTATATATGGTGAGGGGTGATACTTTTATATCGACTAGAGTGCATAACTATAGTAAACGAAGCACTTCTGAGAAGGGTAAAGAAGATGAACTCCCATCTCTTCCTCTATAGATTGAAAAGATGTTGGGAAAAACAATGACATGCATTCCCAAAGGCGCATTCAAAAAATATTCTCATAACCCAAACGCAAGGGCCACCCAGAACTACTCTGTGGTGGAATATTTATCACAAACACCTTGTGCGATGTCCACTTTCGAGGTCCTCCAAAGCTACCCTTCCTAGAGGAAATCCTTGTTAACCGCTTTAGGATCTACCAAGACTTGTAATCTGGGCACAATCATGTTGGATACAACCGACTTAAAACCTCATCTACCTTACCACATAACGTTTCAGATTATCCCACGAAAAATTTTACTCGGAATATCTTCCGCATGGTGGTTGATGAGGGCACCTCGACATGCGTTATGTCATTGGCATGTTGGAAGGTCGTTGGCCAGCCCACTTTGTCTCCATCTCCTACTCTCCTCACCGCTTTCGACGGTCGTTCATTTTGACCACATGGGATCGTTCCTTCTTTCCCCGTGCAGTTAGGAGGGAAGATCGTGTGTGTCGAGGTAGAGGTAGTCGATGCTCCCCTTGATTATAACCTCTTGTTAGGAAGGAGTTGGACTTATTCCATGCAAGTTGTGGTTGCTACAGTTTTCTGGGTCTTGTTGTTTCCACACGAAGGTCGGATAGAGACCATCGATCAATTGTCCTTCTCTAGACCTGACCCTGCATTGTGGGCATCCACGGTCCCGATGATTGATAATCCTCAACCAGGTGTCGTCAACGTAGGGTTTGGTTTGTGCCCATATTTGATGGGTACCTTCGATTACCCGCCCCCTCAAGGCGATATCAAGTTTATATCCAATCACCATAAGGTTGAGATTTTTCAAGTTTCGTCATTCCGCATGACTTACTTCGACGATCGGTGGATACTTCCTTCCCCATTGGCCATGATGGATGGGACAGGGCACCTGGGCATGTCCATGCCCTTGTCTGCAGCTGAAGTAGTGTACTCTTTAGTCCAACAAACTTTAGCCCACACTGATCTAGCTCCTGCACAAGAGTTCGATCCACTTCTAGAGCCTATTTGGGCTCAGGGTTCTCTCGCTCACACCTATTCATTAGACTTAGTCTTGCCCTTTGATGAAGCAATAATTGAAGCAATGACTATTCTGGATAAACCCTGGGAAGATATTCATCACAGATCATACTTCCTCCTAGAGTTAAGCCAAATTGAAGTGGGAGAATTCACTGTGACTATGACGGGAGATCGGTCTTATCCTGTTAATCCCTTAGCTACACATGAGGTTTATGATGAGGGTAATATGGAAACTATCGCTGAAACCTTACCGATCAATATCTCCCGAAACCATAGAGTCATGGAGAATGTCTTCATCAGAGATGACTGCTCCCCCGAAGAGATTCAAATCTACACAGGCCTTTTTAAATAATTCCGTGGCGTTTTTGCCTGGTCTTATGAGGAAATGTCAGGCATCGACCAAAAAATAGTTGAACATGAAATCACAATGTATTCTGATGCCAAGCCGGTTCGGCAGAAGATTCATCCAGTTAATCCTAAGAAAGCAAAAACCATTAAGGTTGAGGTTGAGAAATTGCTAAAAGTCGGGTTTATCTATCCTATCCATTTGTCCCAATGGGTGTCAAACCCTGTGCCGGTCAATAAAAAACAAGGCACGATTCGTGTATGTACCGAATTCCGTGATTTGAACAAGGCCTATCCCAAAGATAATTTTCCCACACCTTTCATTGACCAGATTATTGATGAATGTGCAGGCTACGAAGCCTTTTCTTTCATGGACGGTTTTTCGAGATATAATCAAATCCAAATCAAACCTGAAGACCAACACAAAATGACATTCATTTATCCATGGGGTACATTCACATATCGTAAGATGTCTTTTGGTCTCAAAAATGCTGGAGCCACCTTTCAGTGGGACATGTCTTTTGCTTTACATGACCTCAATCATATAGTCGAGGCCTATTTAGATGATAGCATCTCGATCTCGTAAGAGAATGGATCATCCCACACACCTCTGACTTATCTTCGAATGTTGTCGCTACTTTTGGATTCGCTTGAATCCAAACAAGTGCAGTTTTTGCGTAATGTCAGGATGATTGTTAGGTTTCATAATGTCAACAACAGGGATCATGGTCGATCCTCTCAAGGTTGAGGGAATAATTCAGTTTCCCCCCCCACGCACAATCCTTCAACTTCAGAGTCTACAGGGCAAGGCGAATTTTCTAAGACTCTTTATCGCTAACTACGCCGAGATCACCAAGGGATTCATGCGCTTACTTAAAAAAGGTGTTCCTTTTTATTGGGACGATGCCGCTCAACACTCTTTTGCCGCATTGAAACATGCACTCACAACTTCCCCTCTGCTCCGGCCACCTAGCTATAACAAGGATTTCTTATTATATCTAGCTGCAGCAGAGTCAACCATTGGCATGGTCTTAGTTCAAGAAGATGACTTGTTCTCAAAATATGTCATCTATTACCTGAGTCGAGGCCTTGTAGGACCGAAACTCAATTATTCTCATACCGAAAAACTTGCGTTGACAGCAGTCCATGTTGTTCAACGGTTTCGTCACTATGTTTTGTTTCACAAGACCATCGTCATTGCCGCCGTGAATCCATTTCAGTACATGTTGACACAACGGGTAATAGGCGGAAAAATCAGTAGATGGATAGTCATCCTCTAGGAGTTTGACTTGGATTCCATTTCAGCGAAGTCCAAAAAGTCACTGGTCTTCACAGAATTTATTTTGGAACTTCCGGTTGAGTCAGGTGATCTTGTGCCCGAAGAGTAGCCTATTAGAGGAGACATGTTTTTGATCACCTCTTCGGATCCCTGGTGCAGAGATATACTTATCTATCTCTAGACTTTGAAGTGCCCCACTACTGCTTCTCGTGATGAGCGTCGACGCATACGTCATCAGGCTAAGAATTATCTCATACTCGATGATACATTGTATCGAAGAGGTGTATACTGCATCCTATGCCAATGTCTCACTCACGAAGAAGCAGTTATCATGCTTAACTATTTCCATACCGGAGGTTGTGGCGGTCATTTTTCCAGGTTGGCGATAGCCCAAAAGATTCTACGAGCAGGTTACTTCTGGCTGACACTTATCAAGGATTGTATCGAATCAGTGAAAAAGTGCCATCCATGCCAAATCTTCTCTTAGAAGATGAGGGCACATTCCGCTCCCATGTTTCCTGTCATCACAGTTGGTCCATTCACCAAGTGGGGGATTGATTACACTACTTGAAACCCTCCTTTAGCAAGGGGGCACCGCTATATCATCGTAGTTGTATACTACTTCACAAAGTGGGTCGAAGCTATGCCAATGTTTAAAGATGATGGAGAGACTGCAGCTCTCTTTTTATTCAATTAGATAATAGCAAGGTTCAGTGTCCCGAGGGAGATTGTCACTGACCATGTCAGTCACTTTTAGAACCAGATGATGACCGAGTTAACATCAAATCTTGGGTTACGGAAAGAACATTCATCACCCTACTAACCCCAAGAAAATGGGCAGGTGGAAGATGTAAACAAAACTCTTAAGACCATTCTATAGTGAACTATCAACTCAGCCAAGTCAAATTGTAATTTGATGTTATACTTAGCATTATCGGCTTACTGAACATCTGTTAAGACTAAAACTGGTTTCTCACCTTTTCAACTCATTTACGGGCTGGAGGCAGTCTTTCCCATCGAATGTCAGATCCCATCTCTAAAATTGGCAGTATAATTATTGCCAGACACTTCTCCACTTGAAGAATGGTTAGTATACCTTGAGTAGCTCAATGAGAAACGTCATGATGTGGCCCTGGCTAACGAGGCTCACAAACACAAGGTCAAGTGTTAGTATAATAGGTTCGTTCGTCCTCATATTTTCTCTGAAGGCGACCTTGTCCTGGTCTATGACCAAGATAAGGACCTCCTGGGGGCAGGAAAATTCAAGCCCATGTGGTTCAGACCTTTCATCATATAAGAAGTTTTAAAAAAGAGTGCTTATCTTCTGGCTGATTTTGAAGAGAATACTTTGGCGGAGCCTAGAAATGGGCTCTACCTCAAGAAGTATTACTCATAGGCAGGTCACTTTGGGTAACTTTTTGTAACATATGTATAGTCTTTGTACTATCACTTTTTAGTTTCTTTTAGTGTTATGGATGTGTCGTTGATGTTATCTTTCGTCACTATGGTAGATGTCAAGTGATTCTGAGGTGTTCGTTGGGTATGTAGATGGTGCTAGTCGGCACACTCAGAGTCTTGCCTCTGCAGCTTGGGTAATCTTTACACCTCAAATCTAGTTATTATCTTCCAGAGGTATATGCTTAGGTGACACCACAGATAATGTTGCCAAGTATAGTGCAGTTATTGAGTTGCTTCGTGACGCTTTGTCATTGGGTATCTCTCATCTCCAGGTCTATCTCGACGCTCAACTAGTTGTGTCTTAGTTAAACAGAGTATACTGGGTTCATGATCCAACTTTACACCGACGATTCCTTAGGGTACGTCTCTTAGAACGAAACTTTGATTATATTACATATTTTCATGTTCCTAGGAGATTAAACCAAGTTATAGATACTCTAGCTAATCAAATTTTAGATAGGCATATTGCACACATATGAAAGAACTTTAACATAAACATGTAAATACATTTTTTACACATGATCCATAAGAAACAAAATACAAAAAAAAAAATATAATATCATAAAGTAACCAGAGTACACCGATGGACGCAAGCACCTTCAAAATAGGACTAATAACGAGTCACAGGGCTTATGCACTCAAAAACTATATACAAGTAGTGCTCGTGGCACATCAAAATGTCTAGCTAAAGTCAGGGCCTGTGGGCTCTGTTATACTGGTCCACAGCATTGGCTAAACGCCAAAACAACCGGACCCACGTCCATGGTGGCCCCACTACATGAGGCTGCATAGATGGTGGCAGGTCCTCAATCTCTGCCATCGAGACCATGTGAGTGAGCACAGTAAAGTTACACTCAACTTGTCTCAATACCCTCTCAGCCTCCCCGGCTGGAAGATCTTCTGCTACTGTTGGTCCCCCTACAGCGGCAGGTGCGGCCCTTGGCTAAGGACGACGCCTATTCCTCGCATAGTCAGTGGGTCGCACTGGTCCCACATCTGCACACAATGAACACATATCCAACAAATACTCTGGTATAACAAAAAAAATGATATATATAATGAAAACAACATAAAAATTACATATGTTTAAAACACAAAAAAAACTACAAAGGTGGAGACGTACCCATCTCCCCTCGCTCCTCACCAGGAGGTACCGGTATCTCAGGGTCTCTCGAGAAATCAATCCCACCATAGGGGTAATCCTCTATAACCCGGATCTATCGTGACAACCATGCAAAGAAGTCATCATCGAAGGACTCATTGGTCCTTCCACCACCCTGTCGTGGCAGTAATAATGCCCATCTACACACAGCAGGAAGAGAGGCCTGATGTCTTCATACCACTACTCGAGAACTAAAACTCGGAACTCTCTCAAAAAAGAACGAACACAGAATGGTCTCGAACATGAAGTTCCTATGTGTCCGCAAATGACAATCTATTAGTTGTCTTTTCATACATTCAAGAAATGTGGTACTCCTATAAAAAACTTGTGCATTTAAGCACTGGACTGCACAGTTCATCTGTGCACAAGATGCCTAATGTAGAGCTGCAGAACAGTAATTTGCCCAATAAGAAATACTATCGCCTGTAGCGATAAGTTAGTGATCTTTCTTATGGGCACCTGCGTGCTTGAGCAGTCTGTATCAGCTGCACAGTATAGGCCTATCAATTCTGCTATGTTATGCGGCCCCGTAGGAAAATTCTGAAAATTGACCGGTTCCCCTCTCATGGAGAGGCGGGTCAAAAAGTAAATTTCCTCGACCGTGGGCACCAATGATTGCCCCTCTAATATGAATGCCTCTGCATCCGGATGCCATTAGTCAACCAAGGCATTCAGTAGCCTAGGTTGTGCCCGCATGAAAGGACATAGGAAAAACTTGAGTAACCCACACTGCATCAAAGTAGCCACAACATTGGGGTCTTCCTCGACCAACTCATTTACCTCTTCATGCTCTCTTTCTCTCCAATGGACATACATCCTGCAAAACACCAAGGTTCAGGAGGGTTAACCCTTGCTTTTTGTGCCTTTTTCATTCCATAAGGGGGTCCACACATACTGTAATGGTGACAGTTGTGTGTACACGCGTGTAGAGTTTAATCTACCTGAATGTACATGCGGCCTATCCAGAGACAGCCCACGTGGACCTAGGGTCGACCTTTTAAAGGTCGATTCCCCCCTAAAAAATGAAACCCAAAGAAAAAATAAAGACACAAAATGCAAGATAAGGGAGTTTGTACTTACTTGGTCCAGACAGAAGTTCGTTTCGTCCACTGTAGCTCCCGGAATCACCGCTTTTGACAAAGGGGGTCTTTTGGCTCCAGAGTCAATTTGCAAATCAACAATGGTGATAATGAGATGCCAACTTCTATTTATAGACTTTTTGGCCTCTTTTTGTCACTTTTTTGGCCTCCCTTATCATTTTCTTTATACCAAAAACCATTTAGAGTGATTTAGGAGTTGCATAGGAGGGATTTGATCGGGTATTGGGACAGTTTTTTTTTTGAGTTTTGAGTAATTTTCAACGGTCCGTGGAAAATTTTTCTGATGATCGACTTGAGAATATAGGTTAGGTTTCTACCCTGACTTTTGTATCTCATTGTCTTTTTCCTTTTCCATAGGATCGATCCCATCAGGTTGTGACACGGAACCATCATAGCTGCTTTAGAAGTGTTGCAATTTGGTGGTAGAGCTTACCAGAACATGGATTCCCTAGGTAGATCCTGGTTGCATTATGGTAGCCATGCTGTCTCTAAAACACTGTAGGCTCGGGAGTCCTTGTATTTTTTTCTAAATATGAGCTTGAGCCTCATTTGCATGATTCCTCTTCGCTCTTTACCTCACCCTCAGGACTCCCAAAAAATAACGGGTCTTCTTTTAAGCCCTTTTCAGACCCTCTAAACATGAAAATATTGTCGATCGATCTTGTGGCCTTTCATGCTCGTTAAATTGAAATTTGAAGTCACGTCTATCCGATGGTAGTTTACCCCTTTTTCGGTCCAAACGATCAACTATACGAACAAAGGTATACTCTATGGAACTTCAGTTCTTTAGAAGAGTACTCTCAGGTATAATTTTATCCCTTTTTCAGGATTGAGGGACTAAACTTACGAAGAAGGAACCCCCATGGAGTCCATAGTTAAGCTCTTTTTAGACTCCCTAAAATTGAAAAGATCGTCGAGTGACCTTATTCTTTCACACTCGTTAAACTAGTCCAGAAGAACATTCCTGACGGAGTCCATAGTTAATCTTTTTTCAGACTCCTTAAAAATGAAAAAATGGCTGAGTGATCTTGTCCTTATCACACTCGTTAAAATGGTTTTGAATAGACATCTTGTCGATGATAGTTTATCCCTTTTTTGAACTGACTAGACGATCTTCGAAAAAGGTACCCCAATGGAGTCTCCTTTTGTGTTTTTTCAGACTCTCTAAATATGAAAAACCATCGAGATTACCTTATCTGGGCTCTTTAAACTTACATCGAAGGATGTTACCATTGTGTGTTTTGTTAACCGCATTTGCATATCTTATACGCCATCCTTGTAACAGTTTGCTTCTGCGTTTTAACACCCTTGGCCCCCGGAGGATTTTTCCCGAGTATCATTATTTTGAACATCAGTCTTGTCCTTGTGCCTTGAACTTGTATGTTTCCAACACTCGTTCCTCCATTGCAACGTAACATTCATTTATTCTTTTTTCCAAAATTATTGAAAAAGACAAAAAAAATCAAATATACCCCAAAAAGAGGAAGGGAAAAGTATTTTATTTATTGGCATCATAATGAGTTGCCCTTAGATAAAGCACATTTGTCTGTTTGTTCGTCAATATTTGGGATGTAGTACGACCTTAGGAAGTTTTTCTCTCTACATAGAGTTGTGTCCTCCTCTGTTTGGTTATTCTTCCAAACATATGGAGAGTTTGTGTTGCCTCCTGCTTCATAAACTTATGATTAATGACGTGATGCCTAAGTCTCATCATTTGTCATGCTTTTGTCTAAGGGAATTTTCTACCAAGCCTGAGTAAGCCCCTCTGCAATTTGTCTCTTGCCCTCATACCCGACCATTCTGAATGTCCAATCAAGTCCTTGTTCGAAATCAATGAAGACTTCAGTCTGATCATCAAGATTATCTAGTCCATGACCGACGAGTCGTCGAAGACCTCTGGGTAGTGAAGTCGTACACTCATATTACACTCCTACCTTGAGTTTTGAATATTTTGAAGTTGTTGCTCGAGATCTGAAGATCTCATCTCCAACCATCAGGCTGTATCAGCTTCTAGAAGATGGATACTCTATATGTATATCTTTTTGATTTTGAGATGTAGCTCCGCTGTGTATTGTTTGCGGCTACACTTTATATAGTTATTTGACATGGATCTACAATGTATTTGATTGGTAGCCATGATTCTATTTTATCTCGAGCATGGGTATTCCCACCTCAGTGAGACATTTGTTATTTTGTAGAGAACACCTCCTGGTTCCTGGTCCCTGGGATCACTTGTTCGGCACATCAGTAAAGATTGGTAATGTATTTTGGCTATCATATGCTCTTATGACCTCACACATTAGGGGGAATTTGTTATAACCCTAATTTTCACCATACATGCTTACCTGGCATCAGGCCATCTCAGATCCCTTCTTTTCCAAAAGCACTACTGAACAACTCTTTAAAAAACCTCTTTTATAAAGTCCCACGTGCCCTACTCCATTACTGCACGCGTGTACATGCTAGCTAACTTAAAACAACCCACGTGGACCAACAAAAGAATGAAAAAATGAAAGTTTCCGATGGAACACACAACTTTGGGTGAGTTAACTGAAACTCCTGGCCATGCATGGCTGAGGGTTCGTCCAAATACCTAGCTTCTTCTAGCCTATAAAAGAAGGGCTAGGGGTCCCATTTGGAGGAGGAGAAATAGAGTAAAGAAACTCTACCCAATTGCATATTCCCATTGTCCCAACCCTTTAGCCTTCCTTGTGCAAGAAGAGATACAAACCAAAAAAGTTGGAGGACATTTGGAGAGGAGCCCAGGATCAGGATTCGCGGAGTAGTGGCCAGTCTCAACATTTGTAAGTTGATTCATTAAGGTTAATAATAAAGAAATGATTTTCCCGTCCCACTATATGAGTTCTTCATAGATTAGTAAATATATGTTTGAATCTCTAACCCATTAGTCTGTAGTTAAAATGCATGTGTAGTTTGTTGCTTGTTTTGTACGTAGGTCAATCTTGAGAGGATAGTTGCCAACAAGCGATCAAGCGTGAAGGAGGATCAACATCGAACATCTGGAACAAGGTATGTTGGTCTAAACCATGTATTTGCTAAAAAGGAATGGGGTTTAAATCTAGGGACGAAAGTATAAAGTATATTTCTTTTGGTCATATCTGCATGCATAAGATAACCCTATTTTATAGTCCATAAGGGGATTTCCCTCACAACATCTTACGTTTTTTAACCATGCGCTGTAACATGGTCTTGAGGACCTTGTTAACTGCTTCAATCTGTCCGTTGGAATGAGGGTAATATGGTGAGGCAAACTCGTGGGAGAATACTAACCGGGATGAGATTTCGACGAAAATATCATTCTCAAAATGTTTCTCGTGATCGAAGACTAGTTGGAGTGGTACTCCAAAGCGGGATATGACGTGATTAAATAAAAAATGCATTGCAGTGTCAGCGGTATTGTTGAAGGTAGGCACGGATTCATTTGATTTTCTGAATTAATCGACTGTGATGACGATGTATTTGTGTCCATTGCTAGATGGGGGATTACAAGTCATGAAATCGATGCCCCATTTACAAAAGGGGCCGACAGTAATGACTAGGTGGTGATCATGCTTTGTTGGCATAAAGCTGACATTTATCACATCGCTTCACGGTGTGAATGCAATCATGAAACAATGTAGGCCAAAAGTAACTTGTGTGGATGATTTTCTAAGCAGTGGACATCCCCGAGAGATGGCCCCCACACGCACTGCTATGGCAGTCATTCAAGACTCTATTGGCCTCGTCAATAGTCAAGCATCGATGGAGTATGGTGTCGATCCCTCGTCGATATAATCTATCATCGATGAGGTGATAGCGGGGGGATTGGTGGTGAATACAATGGTGATCATCTCGTGAGAGGTGGTTACCGAACTTTTGGGTTCGGAGGTAGACGAGGAGGTCGTCGTACCAAGGATCATCCGAAGTGATATAAAAGAGATGTTCATCGGGGAAGTCGGTATTGATAGGGGCATTGGTAGTATCGGAGGGGAAGGCTGTGAAAAGTTCACCAAGGACGAGAGATTTCTTTCTCTTGGGTGTTGAAAATTCGAGATCATACTCCTGAAGGATAACAATCCATTGGGCAAATTTGTCATTAATTTGTCGACGACTGAGAAAGTATTGCATGGGGTTGGAATCCGCTATGACTTTGGTTGTGCGAAGTAGAATGTAATGGCGCAGTTTTTGGACTATGAGGACGAATGCAAGGGCTAGTTTCTCTTCATGATTATACTGCAAGGGTGGCCCTCAGAGGTTTTTACTAATGTAGTAAATGCAATGCTCATGATCGTCATCGTCGATTTGAATGAGAACTCCTACTACTGAGACAGTTGAGGCTGCGATGTAGAGAATATAGTCGCGATTATAGTCGGGTGAACTAATTAAAGGGGCATTGGAGAGTGCCATTTTAAGGTCATCGAACTCTTTTTGGGCATGTTCATCCCAGTGGAATGGGATGTCATGGCATAGTAAGCGAAGGAAACCATGTGCTCGAGTGGCATAGTCTGGGACAAATCACCGTAGAAAGTTAGCTTTTCCTTGTAGGCTCTGGAGTTGGTGTAAATTTCAGGGGGGTGGAATTTCTGTGATGGCTTGGACTTTGAGGGGATCCACGGTAATACTGCTTTGGGAAATGATGAGTCCAAGGAGGTGCCCGACAGTGATGCAGAACACACACTTGAGGGGGTTCAAGCGGATGGTGTACTGACGACACCATTGGAATATGATCCGTAAATCATCAAGATGCTGGGTGCATTTTTTGGACCGAGTTGTGAGGTCATCCAAGTAGGCGAGGATGATATGAGATAGATCGTGAAAAATGTATGTCATAGCCCATTGGAAAGTTGCGCCAGTGTTTTTTAGGCCAAAAGGCATGACACAATATGAAAAATTACCCCAAGGGGTGGTGAATGCAGTTTTGTATTGATCGACTGGTTGGATTTGGATTTGGTTATAGATAGAGAAACCATCCATGAAGGATAAAGCCTCGTGGCCTGCACATTCATTGATAATCTGATCGATGAAATGCGTTGGAAAGTTGTCTTTGGGACAGGCGTGATTGAGGTCGCAAAATTCGGTGCATACCCGGATAGTGCCCTGTTTTTTGTTAATGGGTACAGGGTTGGAAACCCATGAGTTATAGGCTATGGGGTAGATGAACCCAACCACACGTAATTTTTCAATCTCAGCTTTGATAGCCACGGCTTTGGATGGGTGTAGCGATCGTTGTTTTTGACGAACCAGTGTGATATCAGGCCAGGTGTCGATGCGATGTTCAAAAATAGAGGGATCAAGGCCATGCATCTCTATGTATGACCAGGAAAAAATATCCCGATATTATTGGAAGAGAACTTTGTAGGCAGTGATTTCTTGAGGGGTGCATGCAGCGCCAATGGTGATTTTCTCGACAACTCCATTTTTTATGGAAATATCGATTTTGATGGTAGGGGAAATGTTGGCCATATTGCCTTCTTAAAAAACATCAGGGGTAGGGATGGGGTTGTTGAACCAGTCGATATACCCTGTTGGGATAAAATCCTTGGTTTCGACTGCATATATGGGAAGTTGGTTAGGAGGCTTGAAGGCTTCCTGTGGAAAGAAGAGCGCTCGATGGTGTAGCGCATCCCATGGGTAGTTGGGGGTGTTTAATTCTTCTAGTATGTCCTCGCCACAGTGGAATTGGCGAGAATACAAGGGATTGTAAAGAGTGATATCGGTGACTGTTACCGTGTGGTTGTCCTCTGGTGATGAAGAAGTGGGGGGAATGACGTAATGAGATTGTGAGGGTTCTCTCGACATAAACCAAATATAGAGGTACTGAGGAGTACTAGTGGTGGTTGGGCATAAAATTTCCATGGGGAAATGAACGGGATAATTGGGGGGATTTGGGGGTAAATCCTTGTATAAGTCAGCCAAGAACCACAGAGGAATAGGGAGTGCTTCTGGTTCAAGAGAAACGATATGAAGAGTCTCTAGTGATGAGGTAAGGTTAGTCATCGATTCTATAGGGGGTACAGGGGTTTCAATCAGGGTCATTTGGCGTTGCCTGTATTCAATGATCATAAGACATTGATATGTAAAATGATCTAAGAATTCACATAAAGAGCAAGGGGACCTCATGCATTTGTTGACTGAAGTCGTGACATAATGGATTTCAGTGATGTTTGGTGGGGATGATGTAGCTAGACTGGGTTCGTGCTGGAAGCTTTGGTGTACGACGACTAATGTCTATTGGAATTGAGGTAGTGTTGGGCAATGGTGTGTATAATGGCCATATTCTGAACATATGGCGCAAGCGAATTTGGTTCGTAGCCCTTTGCTACTTGTTTTAGGGGAGGTAGCCGCGTACTTGCTACAGTGACGAACAGTGATGGTGTTTGATTGAGTTGAATTAGGTTATGTAACTCGGGTAGAGATGGGCATTTTTTGGTTGGGTGTCCATATTTCTCACATAGTGCGCAAGGAGGTTGGACGCATGGGGGAAGTGGAGCAGTGGGCTCCTTCTTCTTTCGCCTGCCCCCAGCTGTGGCAGGGAGGTTAGTGAGTGGGGGTGTAGAGGGTATGGTGGGAGTGAGTATGGGAATTTTCATTAGGATTCCTTTTGTTTGGGGGGGAAGGGATGGTTGAGGAACCATCTCTAGTGGATGTAAATACCAAATTGGGATTGCCAAAACCATATTAGGGAGAGTAAGTGTTGCAACCACTTGGAAATCTTGCATGCCTGGTGGAGGGTAAAAGAAGGGGATTTGAGTAATGGCTTGGGGAACTATTTCCCACACTGGGATATGGCTTTGGGGTGAGGTGAAATTGTGAACTAGTGGAGCCGACGAGTTCGCAGGAGGCTCGTGAGGGAGGGGTTTTGCGATTAGTGGGACGTCAGATATAAGAGAAGCCTCCCTGGAAGGAAGGGTATCCTCGATATTAGTTCCTTTGGATGATATGACACATACTTGATTGGAAAGATGAAGGAGTGGAGGTGCACCATGGTAAGTTCCTAACAATGATGGGTCTTTGAAAATTTTGGGGCCCATTTCGATGAGGGGGTATGATTCAGGATTAGTGTGGATGAGGGGGAGAATGTTATCAATGTTGGCAGAAGGGTTAGGCTCATAATGTGAAACTTGGTCAATTGTAATGATCTTCTCGTTATGGGGGAACATCATGGTTTGAAAGACGAAATACACAACTACCTTCATAGTGTACATGTAGCTATGACCGAACAAGATATTGTAATCAAGTGGGGAGTCGATAACTTCAATGTCAATGAGAATGGTCTTGCCCCCAAGTTCTACAGGGACATTTTGGAAGATCCCTTCAGGAGAAGATGGTCGGCCATCATAAGCTCTTAAGGTAATGGAAAATGGTATGAGTTCTGGGGAACCAAGTTTCTACCATACTGACTTGGACATGATGCATGTGGATGTGCCTTCATCGATGATGCACCGATGAACTATAATTTTCTGAATTTTAACGAGGATTTGAAAAGCGATGAGAGCGGGGAGGCAAGGTTCTCTGCTGTCGAGATAAAATGTGATGAGTTGGGTATCCGTGGGGTGTACTGCCCCCAAGGTAGAAAGTAATGACTTTCGCTGAGTGGGAAAAGTTTGAAGTACTTCTAAGACTGACATGGCAGTCAGGGAATGTGCTAATTCATCGACCAAACTGTAATTATGAGCCGCCCTAGCCTGCGGGTTGTGGACATTCTTGCGCAATGGGATGCGAGGGATGTGAAGAGGTGTTTCTGTGTTAGGGTGAGGAATCACCAACGGGGGTCCCGTTGGTGTTTGGATTGTTTCTGGGGGAATGGGAGGAGACTCAGTGGGTGCATGGTATTGACAACTATGTGTCTGTAGAAGGACTTCTTCCTCACTAGTGAGGAGGATAGTGCGATCTGCGGGATTGTTCGGGTTGAGATATTGTCCCAACTGTGGTGGGGTAGGATGCATGTCCTATTGGGTGTTCATCACACCTTGGTGTGGAATGGGGTCCTGCAGCACGGCTGGGGGAGGTTGTTGGACATATGGTTGTGGGGCCTGCTGAGGGGCAGGTGATGTTGGAGGATGTGGTCCATTTCCTGAGTCTTTCATTCATTTAAAATCAATGATTTGGGGGCAATGATGAGTATAATGACCGAACTCACCACAAAGGGCACAAGGGGAGTTGGTACAAAGATTATTGTTATTTTTCCCTTGACGCCTATTGTTGTTGACCCCTTGAGGGTTCTGATTTCCTTGGTTCTAGTTGCCCCTAGTAGGTTGGTTCTGTTGGGGATGATTCCCGCCTTGACCTGGGTTGTTATTGGTCCTGTTTTTTCCTTTTTTTTTGGCATTATTCGACTGATGGGTCAGATTTTCCATATTCAACTGTTCATCATTCTGATATTGCTGAATAGGAGAGGGTTGGAAAAAATTCACCCCAGCGTGAGGGTGTCCTTGTGGTGGAACCATAGGTGGTGGAGGACCAGGAAATGGAAAGTACATATTCTGTGGGGGTAATGATCCGTAAGGTACATAGGAAGGCGTGGTGCTTTCACTAGTACTTAGAGTATAAGCTAAGGTAGAGGGAGTACCAGAACTTGTTTGGATAGGTGGATGTATTGTGGGTGCCAGTGGTGGCCCATTGATGGGTGGAGGAAGGGCAATAGGGTATGGTTGTTGATAAGGGGGTGGGGGATAATAAGGGGTTCCTCCAAACGTCGACAGATATTGAGGTGTGCCATACATTGGTGGTTGTTGGGGTTGTGGACTATGGTGCGTGGTATTACCAATCAATCCGTCTGCTGAGTGAGACATCCCAGGTTTGTCTCGGCCAAATGGCAAGGGTTTTGGGAGATCAGGAAGTACTGTGTACAAGTACCCTGATTGTGAATAGATGAGGTCGTATTGTTGAGCCTTACTGATGGATTATTCTTCTGATTGAGAGAAGGTGGAAGCCACATCTTTACCGCGGAGAGAGACGAGTGATCTGATAAACCAATCAAGACATTGTTGTTTGGTGGTTTCTGCATTGCACAAACTACGTCGTCAACACCACTCGTGGATGTGATCAGTGATATGTGTGGCTGAGGTTTGTTTAAAATTAGAGAGTAGTTCAAGACCATTGTCATGGAGGATTGGTAATTGGAAGAAGGTCAAAAATGATTTGGCCAAGGACTCGAAGGTCTCATGGGACCCCGACTTTTCATCTACATACCATTTGGCTGATGGGCCAGTGAGTGTGCATTGGAATAATTGTAGTCAGATGGAATCATCCATAATGTTGTTGGAAGAGCACCATAAGTGGAAAGTCATGACATGGTTGGCAGGGTCATCCCCTGACTTTCCTTCAAACTTGGGGATATCTGAAGGTTATTTGGCAGACATTGAAGGCCATGTGGGGTCATGTAGTATAGGGTCATTTGTGAGTTTGCTTAGATCTGGTATGTTGAGAGAGGCCAAGTATGGCATCTGTAGTGGTGGCAGAGGATTAGTTCCAGCCATGGTGTGAGTGTGTTGTGAACCTGACCCTTGGGGGGGACTAGGTGGGTTTGTACTTCCCCCTTGAGAGGAAGTTGGTCCCCCGCTTCCGTGTAAAGGAGAGTGAGTGGACTGTAGACCTTGGGAATTGGACTCAAGTAAGGTGGAACCAAGCAAAGTTGATCCTAAGACAGTGGCCCTCACTGGAGTGTGAGAAGGTGGTGCCGATGAGTTGGAAAGACTAGGAACTCCCCCTAGAATAGGAGGGAGGTTTAGCAAGCGTTTGGAATGGCGGGGGTTCTGTGGGTCCCCTATGGTGTCCAACTAGCTAAGTGGATGTGTGCGAATGGTGGTGAGAGTAATAAATAAACAAGAGCCCGTGTTTGCAATTTTTTGAACTTTACACCATATATATCTAAATCAAATGTAATCAAAAGTGCATCATACATAAAGTGTTTTGAGAAAGAGGCATATATGTGGGTAAGTGGATTTTGTCTGCGTGGGGAAACAAAGAAACAAATGCTCGTGTCCTAAAAGACGTAACGTCCTTCCTCTCAAAATAGCACTGGACCTTCCAATAGCACTCAACAGTGGGGTTTGAAGCCACCAGAAGAGAAACTAGTGAAGGATGAAGCGATCAATTATAATGAGGGGTAGAGGGGGCATATCTCGAAAGAACTGGTGATATTTCCCAATAGCCACACAAAATCCAATCAAGGTGCAATTGCATCCCACAATTGCCACCTGGGTACATGTCCTAAAATTTGGTCGCTAGGTACATCGGTTAAAGTGCGGCATTTAGATTTTTGGCCTAAGAAATGGGTCATGGGTTGGATCCCTTCCAAGAGGTGGGTGCCTCAAGGGGGGATGCATAGAACAACCAGACCTCGACCTTCAACCCTTCACGGGTATCTCCCTGCCTTATGGTGTTAGGAACACTTGACTTGGAGGATTTATAGTTCCCTATTTGACAACTTCTATTGTTTTGACAATGTGAGAACCAGATAACGAGGAGTTATTTGGATGCCTATCCCCGAAATCCTACCTAGACTAAAAATTTTATTTTCGCACCTCCTGTGGAGGAAAACTTAGTGAGTTTTTAGAAAAAAATTAGATGTGGTTGTTTGAGAGATTGGGGGTGTGAGCCAATCTCATTGAATTTAAATGGGTGTGGATAGTTTCGTCAAGAAAGGGTGGGGTGTTTCGGAATCCCTTTGGAGGAAACTTACTTTGACCTCCACGTTTCAAGATGAAAACTATGTGAGTGATAAGTGAATTTTGTGTGTGAATGAGTGAAAGTGTGCCAATGTTTTAATGAATTCGGTGTCACCTTGTTGCATGTGGACTTCTCTTGGTCCTTACAAGTCTTGATTACCTAATTAACTAAATGTATTTGGTACAACCTTGTGTAATTCAAAAGTCTCTAGGAAGCTAGCATGTGGACATGTGGATCCTTTACTATTCCTTTAACTCCCTATTGTGATTTAATCTAATAAATCTTTGAAACTATCCTAGATTGTGATCATGTGGGCATGTATGGGCCCGTTACAAAACCTTTAAACTTCCCTAGTGATTTAATCTAAGAAAGTAAATTTCAACACTATCCTATCTTTGTAGCATGTGGGCATGTATGGGCCCGTTACAATCTTGAGATGTGTTTGAAAAATAAACTAAGAGGAGTCCCGAGGGGGATGTTGTCCTCTCCTAAAGGTTTTAGTCTTTTTAAGGGAGATGAAATTGTCCTACAACCTTTTCTGATTCTCAAGGTTGCTTTGAAGTGCAGGAGAAGAGCATACTAAACGATTGTTATCGAATTTCTGGTCCCAATGCAAGATTTATGTGATTACAAATGATTTCAACTTATACTTTTAGTCAAAGCAAGCCATCCATGTGGAAAAATGAAAGCAAAAGAGGAAATAATGATTTTAAACCCCCTAAGTGCCTATGTGTTTTGATTAATCCCTTTATATGGAGAGGGAACTAAGTGTGGTGCATATTACAATATGCATGAAATCACTTTTAAGAAGGCTAGGGGCCTTCCCCAAATCACAAAAAGGCTCACAATGTGTATTTTTCTGCACAGGTGTGCGGGTCTCAGAGTAGACAGAGGCGCACTGAGAACCTATGCACAAACCGAAAAAGACTTTTGGGTGCAAGTGCACAGAGGGCGCTGAACAACACTGTAATTTTTGCACACGTGTGCACAATGCGCGACTGTGGGCCAATAAACCCGCGCACACTTGTCACACGGTCGTGAAGAAAATTCTGAACGGAATTATCTCAATTCAACTTTGAATTGGATGTTTTGTAGGTCATCTTGGGCTGGTTAAGGTACCTGCAAGTTAAATAAACCAAAAGAAGAGCTAGAAAAACCCAAATGGTGTAGGAAATTGATACCTTTCCCCAGTGGAGTCACCAATCTGTTGTGCCTCTTTTGTCACCTAAATGAGCAAAACATAGGTGCTTACAATCTTAGTTGGGTTAGCTAAGCAAGAAAACAATGAAGGAAAGGGTTAGAAAAAGAAACATAAAATACTAAGCTAAGAATTAAACTAAGAAATGAAAGAACAACTAAACTATTGAGCATAAGGACATAAGAACAAGAAACCAATAAGACTCATGTCACCAATGGAAAGGATTGTATTAGGGAAAATAAAACACCGAGAAGACAGAGGACTTTGGGTCCCTTCTTCCTCCAAGGGAGGGCTCTTGGACCCCCACAATTTGAGTTCTCTTAACAACTTTGAAAACTTGAAAGAAATGGTGAAAGAATCCCAAGCCAATCCACTCAAAAGGTGAGATGGATTGCCCAAATGTAATGATGCTAGTATACTCTTGATGATAAAAGAGGATTCCCCAAGAGAATAGCAGCAACATAACCTGGCAAATGAATTCCTTGAAAATGTAGTGCACCCATGGCCTTGTTTTATAGCATCACTTTGAGGTATTATGCAACCAACTTTTAGTGTGAAAAAGGGTTGTTTAGGGCATTTTTAGGTCTTTGACCAGCCACTCAGTCAGATCCAGCTATGATTTGGATGTCAAATCAACTTGGAAGCTGAACCAGAAGTGGGTGGGAGGCCGATCAATCTCATAAATGCACCATTCTCAGGTGTGCATGGATTTTAGCGACCACAGTCACGCATCATGTGCATGTGATATTTTTCTGCATTTCTGGATGGCACATGTGCATGCGCGCTCTGTGTAGTCATAGTGCACCTTGATTTTATAACTGGTTGTATAGTTTTGGACCTTTTGGAAATGTTTTTTTGGGTAATTTTGGTCCATGGGTGAACTCATAGCTGTTTGAAGATGTTGGATTCATGTAACCATTTGTGGACAAAATTTCAATGATAACAATAAGGTTTCAAAGGTATCTTCCCAACACAAGAGATGCAATTCCATAATATGAGTTGTTGCAACTCCTTTTTCGAGCGTAGATACTGCAAATCTGGTTGTTGTTGCAACTCTCAGTGCTACAAATCTCATTGTTGCAACTCTTAGTGTTGTGAATCTCAGTGTGTTGTGACTCTTACCTCACCATTGTTGCAACTCTCACTACAGGACCATTGTTGCATCTCTAAGATGGGTGTTGTAACTCCACAGCTTCCATACAAAATCATTAGTCAACAACACAACTGTCATCCAGGGATCGACCACTAAGTCAAAAACCATGCAGGAACATGACAAGGGAAATTGGGCACCAGAAGGGAATGGATGACTCAACCACCACTTGCCATATGGCCGATTTAGTTAGCGTGTGCCCGATTTTTTCCATATTTTGGAAAAAATAATGTAATGAGATGAGACAACCCAATCCTTTTGGTTTTCCATTGATTATGTTAGTTAATTTAGGAAGAAACCATTGTGTATAAAATCCCCATCTCTCTCTAAGTCAGGGACAGAAAAAAAGAAGAAGAAAGTTTCCCAACAAAATTGTATTGATATGCACATTTTTGTTTAATATAAAGTTTTGTTTTGTTCATGTCTAAACAATGGTGTGTTGATCATTTAAGCACCCTACTGCATTTGTAGACTAGGACCTCATCTAAAGAGGTAGGGATCCCTCATATTGGTATTGTTCATATCTTTTGTATTTTATATAAGTAGTTGTAGCATTTTTTTTATATCTTTTCATTTATTCCCAACAATTCCTCTATTAACATCTTGTTGCAACTCTAGTGCTTTTCATCATTATATCTCTTCATTATTGTAACTCAATGCTAACATTGTGGGGTATTGTTTTTTTATTAATGAGTGAGTAGTTGTAGCATCTTTTCTATATTTTTATTTATTTCCAACAATTCCTTGATTAACATCTAGCTACAACTATGGTATTTTATCATTGTTGTAACTCATGTTGCTGCCACTCCATGCTGACATTGAAAAACCATTTCTTCTGATTAAATAATGCATAGCTATAGCATTTCTTATGTATTTTCATTTATTTCTTACAATTCCTCTATTTAACACTTTGTTGTAACTTTAATATTTCCCTTTCTATGATTTTGTTTGCTGCAACACCTATTGTCGTGACTCATGTTGCTGCAACTGTGTTTGATACAACTCTCGTTGTTGCAACTATGTACTTACACTACAATATTTAGCTTTCTATTTAACAATAGTGTGGTTTTTAGTTTGAGATACTTTATTCCCTTTGTTTACAAGCACAATGTGGTTTTATTTCTACTACTTGATGTTTGTTTCATATTGGTACATGAGCCATAACATATCCGTCACATTTGTTAAAGTTTTTTCTATTATTAGTTTACTTTCAATTTACTAGATAACAATAGCATAGACAGGATCATTGAGAGAAACACAATCACAAGAGTACCCAAGCATTTATCCTGGGAAACCCTCAAGGGGAAGAAAAACCAACAAAACTTCCTTAATATAGATAGCCAATACAATGCCAAGATAATGAACCAGACAACGGAGAATATCCAACACTGAGAAACACGCCTCTCTCTCTTCCTTCTTCCGGCAACCGGCAACTGCAGCGTCCTTCAAAACTTGCACACTAGATGAGTGAGTTGAGTGTGTGTGTAAATGAGGCACTAGCCTCTCTTATTTATACAATTTTGGCACGTGTGGAAGTGTCTCTTCACGGGCAGGGCCGACTTCTTCTTCTAGGTGGTTATAACCACCTTTAATATATTATGGGGCCTCTTTAATATATTTTGGGGCCGACTTCTTATTTATCCTATTACAATTAGGGTTTGACCAATCCGCAAAAGGAGATTTGGTCATTTGCAATACCCGACATGATCAATCCACAAAAGGGGATTGATCTAATCAATAATAAATATATTTTATCTTTATCCACAAAAGGGGATTAGAATATTCTTTTCAATTACACAATATTTTAACAACATTAACCATGATCATTCTAATACTTGAACAAGTCACATTTAATTTTTTGTAAGTGTGTTTTACTTTCTTGCAAGTGTGACCTTTACTTTTATGCAAGTGTGATTTACTTTCCTGCAAGTGTGACCTTTACTTTTCTGCAAGTGTGATTTACTTTCTTGCAAGTGTGACCTTTACTTTTCCGAAAGTGTTATTTACTTTCTTGAAATATTTATTTACTTTCTCGCAAGTGTGATATTTACTTTCTTGCAAGCGTGATGTTTACTTTCCTTCCATTGTGACATTTAATTTCCTGCAAGTGTGACATTTATTTTCCCACAAACATATGCTTTCATCCCTGCAAGTGTGGATTTGATTACAAGAAATAATGCGGTTTAATTTGGTGACTTGCTAAATCATCTTTGTATCTTACCTTGTGACATGCATTTGGAATTACTACAACTCATTGGCAATTACAACATTTTACTTGCATATACGATGCACAACACTTCGTAAGTTCAATACGACCTAGGATTGATAATTAAATGCACAACTCTTCAGTTGCTTGATAATTTAATTAGGAAGTGATTGAAAATCCCGTCAATGTCATATAATGAAGTATAAATTGACTCTCGTATGTAAAAAAGTAAAAAAAAGTCATCATTCATAAATAATACCAAAGTAGTTTCACATTTAGGAAGTTGGGTAAATTATTAACAAAACAATATAGTAGCTAAAGATTGTGTTGGGTATTCTATTTACCAATGAAAAGGAGTGTCTTGGATATCACCGATTATCTAGTTGATTGAAACATTCCAAACAAGATTAAGGTTTTGAACTTCCCTTTATATATATCATTTTGAATTTGTGTTGTTGAGTTATATATTGAGGGTACAAGGAGTAGCTTCATTACTGGATTTCATTCCCTTGAAATATAGTTTTTCTTGGAATGATAGAATGATTAAAGGGCTACTATATTGTATACTTGTTTAAAAAACCTTTGTTTTGGGTGCCAATTACAAAGTTTAATTTTGTGTATGAACAAGGCATTCAAAAAAATAAAATGAATTCATTCCAATAGCTAGTATGTTTTGACTTCATGGAGAAGTTTGAAATTTAGAGAAATGTGAATTAGGGATGTGGTGTGGGGCCAAGGATGTAGCTTTTATGATATAAAACGATGAATATAAGGTTAATATATTATTGTGTGATCTAATTACATGGCATGAGTCTATAGTAAATGCATAAAAATTTGAGTCCAAGTTTTATTCCAAGGGGGAAAGTATGCAATGCCCCTCCTTGCCTAACTATGTTTTGAGAAAGATTAGGAGGTTATTCCGAGGGTTGACTAAAGAAATGGAAACCATGTTCCTAACTTTTCTCTATATATGTGACAAGTGGAATGTACTTGATTAACATGATGGTAATTGATATTCTAAATTGTTGAGTATATTAACATATATATTATGATAAATATATGCTTGATCAGGGATGAACACTTATGTTGTGAACAAGTATGGGTTGTGGTAGGTGGACATGACCTACAAGACTCCTAGGTGGATTTGATTAATGAAAAATAATGCTATGGAAGCCAAACTAAATATTTGGAAAGCTTAATGAAACCAATTAAATTTCATTGATTTTTTGTTTATATTTTGTGACATTATTTCATTGATATAAGTGATGTAGGACATTGGACACCTGAGGAGGAAACAAGTGGATATAGTTGTTTCAAATAACTCCATATTGGTAGTCAAACAATGAACATCCATGGAGGGTCACATGTTATATTATACAATTAATTATTATGCTTAAATGATATCAACCTACATGATATATGCATGGTTGTTACATGTGCATGATATAGGTTAAGCCTTGCCAACTTGCCAACAAATGGGTGTGAACCTGTTGACAAGTAGAATATTTCCTTCTGCAATGGGGGATCATCACTCGATCAAGCCCCCAATTAGGCCTATACTCGTTTGGTGTGGTGATGTTCACCGATATGTGGGCCCAGTTGCCACTAAATATATTCCTCTTCAAAAGGAAACTTCTGTTAAAGCTTTCCTAAATCCTAAACTCATTCTTATTTAATTATGCAAATTCAATCCTATATATAGTCCTAATCTAACAACGATAAAGAGGTTGATCACATGCATGTCACTCCTTACTGGAAAACAAGAAGAAAATCATTACTCACCATCACAAACCACACAAACATATTCAAATAACATGAATGAGAATAAATTCTACATATAAATGATATTAGAACATGTTCCTACAATCAAATTCACAATGAGATCATCATATTTCATCAAGAAATCTCAATAATGAATAACATTCAATAAAATAATTGACATAAATGCAAAATAAGACAAAACAATCATGAATTAGATTCTACTTGTGTTAATTATTCAGAAATAGTTCCTCAGTATTAGATCCAAGAAAAATCCATCATCCTTCAATCATTTATTAAAATTGATAAAAATATACAAATCTTCATTCTAGATTTGAAAGCTATCAAGTTTTCAATCCTTCCTTGAACCCTGACAAAAGTGTATAGGTGCCAATTCAGGATTTTCAAACCCACAAGTCTTCAAAATTATATTCAAACTGATAAAAGTATACATACTTGATTACAAATCTCCCCCCAAAAAAACTTTCCCTATAGAAAGAGTAGCCTTTTATAATTAATCTTCCTTCTTTTCTTTAATTACAACAATTTTCCTCTTTCTACTCATCATTCGATATTCTTTCCTGAAAAATGTCATTAAATAAAATATAATATCTTCCAAAGTTGTTGTATGGTTACAGGCTTCTTCCTTTTCCAAATTTCCTTCTCTTATTTTTCCACCTATCACCTGCACAAAACCATTATTGATATTTGCATCTCAAAAATATATTCATTAATATTATCATTAAAAGGAAAGGTTTCTCAAATAAAATAGAAATGAACTAATAAGAAGAATATTAATTAAAGTATTCACCAACTCATTCCTTTATTTAGGATTATAACTTTTATTTTCCTAAATTAATTTGAAAAGCTTAATTAACAAAAATCCCAATATCTAGAATAAATCTTTATTATTTTATTTTTTTCATAGTATTTGACTTATAAAGTTATTTCAAATACTTGCATAAATATGAAATTATTAATAAATTCAATCAAATAAATATTTCAACATGAAATCAATTTTTAAATGAAATCACATAAGACAAATTTAAATAATAAATCTTAGCTATTAAGTTTTAACTTTTCCCCCTTTTCGTAATATTTTTGGTCTTTTTTACTTTTTAACAAATTTGTGGGTCTTTCTTTAACCAAAATTTCTAGGAAATTTTACTATCTATTTGGAAAAATAATTTTCCTAAAACATTCCTCACATTCCCAACTTTCTAACAAGCCATTTCTTTCTCAATTTGGTCTTCTAAAACTAAATATATGGCTCCGAGGAGTTAACACTCAACAACCATTGATTTTGTTTTCAGATCAATTATGGATAGTTGATATGTGGGTTTATTCTTTATCCCATATGCACTGGGGAAAATTGGTTTGATGGGTTTATATTGTATTTTCCATCCATAGTAATTTAAATGTGAAACTACAAGAAGAGTGAAGTGTGGATCTCGTGCTAATATTTTGACTGTATGCACATGTATATCCAAGACCCAACAAATCTGGGACATCTGGCATCCAGGACCTCCACTGAACACTCCAACAAACTATTGTCCATATTTAAATGTAATTACCTATCCAGTAAACATGCCACATCACATGCCATGTCAACATGTTAATATTGTAATTTTCCATGTGGTTTCAGGTGACACATCATAGCCATGTCACTAGAATATGATAACAATATAAAACTTTTGAGGGCCATAAATTTATGTCTGGAACTCGAAATGAGAATTTGTTTATATAAACAAAAAGATATTGATGAGTAGAAGATGGCGGTGGCTTTAGAAATAGGAAATTATGTGACAGGGGGAAGAAAAATTTCAATAATCTCTAACTCCTTATTTGTTCACTCCTTCATACCTTGTTTTGTCTGAACTCGTGGTCATTAGGTTTATTTTCTTATTTCCTATGAATCTGAAAAAATAAACAAGATAGCCAACATTAGTATTTTACCAAAAAATTAATTTGAAATAATTATACAAATCAATTTATTTACATAATCAGAAATAAAATCATCAATGATAAATTCATCTTATGATTTATCCATTGCAATTCATATTTGAACCAAATTTGATGTTGTAGAATCGAATATTAAACATAGATGGAACGAGTTGATGTTTGACAAGTTGTTTGTCGTCTTTCCATTAATGAAGTCATGACTATTTATCCCACATTGGTTGGGTGAAATGAATTTTCAAATTTTATATTGTTTTACCACTCAGACACTTAGTCTAATTTTGGCCTTGACTGAATTCAAAACCTATACTTTGACCATGATGTAATCATGTGTACATTAGTAGATAGATGGAAAGACACATGGACCAGGCTTGGTGACATGGAAGATGGTTTGGTTTTGGAGTAAACCATTTATGGAAAGGAATATGAATATCAAGGTCATCCAGATATCTATACATCCAGAGGATTTATAGTGAAACATTGAAGAAACCTATCTGGATCTAGATATAACCCATCTAAAATCCAACTTGGCCTAAATAACTTGTTGAGGAATCATCCATATCTGGATATAAGCCTCCCATACAACATCAGAGTAAAGTTGTAGCAACGGAATTTCGTTTGATTCCAGATCTGAATTACCTTTGCTTTTGGGTATCCGACCTCCTGAATTGGGTATGCTAGCTTAATCTATCAAAGTGTCTCGTAAAAACAATTTTGTCGTCATGATTGATGAATAAATCCCAAGTTAAAGAATTAGTCGACATGCACCATGGAATCCATACTGAAACAATATATAATCATGTGTTCAACCATAACTCTTCAATGTCTAACAAAGAACACCAAACATGACACCACAATAAGAGTTGTTCTATGGGTGAGTATATTATTAAACCTATTCTATCATGTTATAGCATTTCATACTTGGAGAATTCTCAGTTTTTTAACTCAACGAACACCCTTCCATGAAATTAGTTAAACTCTCTCCCACCTAATCATGAAATTAAATTTTTTTATTCTTCCAAACATGTTGAATTATTATTTATTTTTGTAAAAACAACTGAAAACTAAAGGTGGAGTGTATAGAACAATGTTATAGGGAGGGACTGAAAAATAATTGAAGGGAAATCTAAATGGATACTTGTAAATAAAATCCAAAAACACTAACACCAAACACATCAATGAATAGTGTTTTTATTAATTTATGTAAGAACTTTGTTAAGCCCTAGACAAAGCCCCATGTTATTTTCAAACCCCCTTATTAAGCCCTAGATATTGAATTATTAAATTTCTAGTGTTATATTTGTATGTAGGCTAGAACATTCATTGTACCCTTTCATTATAATTGTACATTTTTTCTCATATATATATATAATCTAATTTTAAGGTCACGACCAAGACAAACACCAAATTGGTGTATGAGGCTCCCTTGTTTGTGGAACAAGGGACCCCCTCCCCCCAACGATTTGACTGATAAGGTCTGCAGAGGTATGCATACCCTAACCCCCTCTGGATTTGAACTTGTGACCTCTTAGGAGGAAACACATGTTCTTAACCATTAGGCCCACTCAAGTTGTATATATATATCAATGATACTGTGTCTAAGGAGCATCTTATCTCATCTTGTACATTGTTTATATTGTAAAAGGAGGTTTCCCCCTGAAATTGGACTATATTCATTGACTTTTATCATTTTTAAGGTGTTGGATCATAACATTTTGTATCAGAGCTTATGATCGTAGGGTTTTATTCCTCCAACTGAGACACATTGACATTTTCACTATAACTTTTTTCTAGGATGTTTTATGATATGAAATTTTGAGGACACTGAGGTGAATATCAAGGTACAAGAGGTAAAAATGTCAAGGTATGACTCCTTATAATTTTGTAAATATAGCCTATGGAATATAGATTTTGTGATTTGTCCTGAAATTATTTTTAAACGAGTCATATTGGAATTTTCTCTATAACTTTTTTTATGGGAAGTTTCAGACAATAAAATTTTGTGGAGATTGATGAGAAATGTCATAGTACAAGTGCTAAAAATTTTAGGTTATGGATCACTATACTTTTGGAGAAATGGTCCATGGAAGACAAGCCCTGTGACTAATCCTAAACATAGTTTTAAAAGTCATATTGAAATTTTCGTTGTAATCATTCTGATGTGAAGTTTCAAACTATGAAATTCTCAAAATACCGAGGAGACAAAGAATTACATGTGACAAAAAATTTATATTTTGAATCATTATAATTTGTGAGATATATCTCATGGAAGTTGGGGTTGTTTATTAATCCTGAAATTAATCTTAAACAAGACATTTTGGTATTTAAGTTATAACTTTTTATCAGTGAATGTTCAAACTGTGAAATTTTTAGAAGTTTAAGAAACCATATCAGATTATTACAGGATGAAATTTCAAATTCGGAATGGTTCAAAGTTCATATATATTGGGACAAAGTTTGGCCATCCAAACATACTCAAAATTAGGGTTTGAAAGGTACGTAACTTACATTTGGCATAAGTTTTGATTGGAAGATCTGTTTTTTGTGATTAAAAAACTGTGATAAAGAGAAATTGTAGGAGTATTATTATTATTTTCTCACATTGAAAAATTTTATACAAAAAATACTATTGGTACTCATAAAAACTCAAACATGGAATCTGAAGAAAGTGAACACTTAGAAAAAAGACTAACCCAATTAAAGAACCAAGTTGATGAAATGAGTGCTAATATGTTGAAACCAATGGATTTATCACATTCTCGGGAATACCTTAAAAAGGAAATGGAAAATAAGATATATAATATGGAAAATAAGATGGACCAAAATAGGAAAGATATGGAAAATAAGATGGATAAAAGTCAAGAGCATGTGAAAAAGAAGATGTTAGAATTCCAAAATTCCATGTCTTAAATGATGGTGCATGATCTAGATGAGAGAATCCCTATAGGAGATATCAAAATGCAACACAATAATGAAAATTTAGAGGAAATTAATATTGAGTTCTAGAATTTTAATCCCCATACAAAGCCCCGAGTTATGTATAAAACCCCTTATTAAGCCTTAGATATTGAATTATTACATTTCTAGTGGTATATTTGTATGTCATCTAGAACCATTCATTACACCATTTCATTATTATTGCACCCTTTGTATTCTATATATATGCCAAGGAGACCTAATCTTAGGATCATCTTATCACATCTCATATTGTATTATGAATTGGATATATTGTAAACATAGGTTTCCCCCTAGAAGTGGATTGTATTCATTGACTTCTTTTCATTTTTAAGTCGTTGGATCACAAAATTTGGTATTAGAACATAGATCCTAGGGTTTTTTTTTCTTCAAGAAAGTCATCTAATAATTTTCATTGTAGAATGAAGCGACTAGTGCATCCAAGGGTTCTTCTATCACTTCTTCACTTTCCAAATCATAAAATAGAGCAACATCGAAGTATTGAAAAGGAGTATAACTTACCACATTATTTTCTTCATGTGCGGGATGAACAAAATCTTGGATGACTTCATCAAATGGAGGAGAAAATATTGATGCTTTATCTTCATGAGGAGCCTCTTCATGGTTTAGGTCTTCAACATGGTGTGTTTCATCAAAGTGTTCTTCTTCGGCATATTCACAAGGAAACTCATGTCCATGTATTTGGTGATCTTTGTCATGATTCAGCTCTTCAGGTTCTCGTTATTCAATCAAGTCTTCATTATCTTTAAAATAATCAAGATGGAAATCTTACTCATCTTCAATGGATTGGTATCCCTCTTCACGAATATTCTCTTCAACTTCTTGTTTGTCAATGGATTATTCATCTTTTTCAACACAGATATAACATAACCCTTCCATTTGGAGGGACACCGTGAGATAGTGGATAGTGTCCTCATAAATTTGTATTCTCGAGGCCCACCTTTTGAGGAATTCCTCAACGAATATTGTAAGAGAATATGTACTCTTTGGATTAAGAGTATGCTTAATCCAATCCTTTTTTCTTATCTCTGGAGATATCAAAAATAATATTATCAACGCATATTGATGTGTCACATCTATCTCCGAAACATACTTCAAGAAATTCATGACATGAGTAATAGCCAAGGACGAGTCTCCATCAAATTTTGGACCATTATTCCCCCAACCTAGAGAAAAGTGATTTGGGTGTCCCATGACATATTCAATATATAGGGAGGGAAACATTCTATGAAGTGACCATCATGTCATAATTCCATTACTTGAAAATATGCAATATCACAAAGTTGAGATCAAGATAACACCTTGAAATATACCAATGGAGTCGCCAGATGATCCCCCTTGGGTCATCAAAGGGAGGTGAGCAAACTACCCTCAGTGGAGTCACTAGGTAAACTTGTAAGATAAGGGATTTGGGAGAATTTTACCAAATATATTTCATTGAGGAGAATTACTTGATCCTCCTCGAAAACGATTCCAAAATGTTATCGCAGGAGTTGTACTTATGCAAAGTTGTTGACCAAAATTTGGTCACCTATATGTTCTCGCTCCTGGAATAATAAAAAAAATGATATCAAAAGATGAAAAATTTTGAACTTTTATAAGTTCATTGTATATCCCTCAATCTCAACTTCTCCATGCATTTTTTGGATCAGAAATATGAGTTCGTATGCTCAAGATATCCAGGTTTAAATTTTAAGCAGAAAAGGGCGCCCTTTTCATGTGGAATAAGGCTAATTGTTCATAAATATATTTATTTTTTTTCGGGCCCAAGACCCATCGTCTTCTTAATAAATTCTGGGTTCAAAACCCACAAAAACATTCTATGGTATCTCTCTTGGGCACCCGCCATTTTCCTCACACCCTTCATACTCCTTATATTTACATACTCCATCTCCCCTTTCACTTTAACACTTAATTGTTATTCTCCCCTTCCTTATTCCTCCACGGCGGGGGCTAACTCACCTCACCCCCTTATTTTTTATCACATCTCTCACTCCCCAAACCTTCTCCTATACCTACATTTACCACCCCCCTCACTTCCGCTCCCCTCAAATTACCCCCCTCACTTAAATTCTCATCCCACACCCTCTCACCCTCTCCACTCCCTTATCCCTTATCCCACCACTCCACACTTAGTTTTTCTCGAGTCCTTACCGAAATTGTGGACTCACCCTCAACCATATTCCACTACCTCCCTCATTCCCTCACCCCACAAGTCCGCTACATACATTTTCCCCTCCCCACTTTTTCCACCTACAAACTACCCCCCCCCACACACACACACTTCCCCTCTTTCCTACACTCTCATTCCACCCACACTTATTTCCTTCCCATTAAACAGTATTTACTATTATTTGAATTACTAACCTTTAACTTTATTCCATGTTCCAACCATTCCTTGGATCATATGGAAACCTATTTAAGATATGAAGAGATGACACATGGAAACTCTCCATTGAATATGTGGGATTTATTATTGAGTTATCATATGAAGACACATGGCAACCAATTAATGAATGACATGGCAATCTCATCAACCTATGAAATCACGCCACATGGAAACATATTATTGGTGAAACATGGATTATTTTCATTGGTTACATGTGGGTGATGAATCAACAATGACTCAGTGTTGACTGGGCATTAGGTGGATGGTGACAAGATTCTAAAATTATTATTTTATTCGTTAATTTTCTAAGGGAGGTCGAACCCTTAAACCTCCATAATCTTCTCTCTTCACGTTTCTCGTTAAGTGTATGTTACACTTAACTTTATATACCATTATATAACAAAAATTCCCATGCAAGTGGGATAACTTATATGAAGAAAAAGTCAAATTTTCATGGGAAAGCACGAAATTCATCCAAGGACCCATATTTGCCCAAGACATTTGATCGACGGTGGCTAAGTCATGATTTTGTAGAGGCCATAACTTGAGCTCTGGGTGTCGGAGTTGTGCAAACTTTATATCTTTGGAAATATAAGACGATGAATATCACACATGAAGTGATTTGTATGGCTAAAAAAATTATTTTCACTTCCATAAATTTAAAACACAGTCCCCCTATTTTAGAGGGAAATTAATTAAATTTTGAAAATAAACGTTTATTTAAAAACTTTTATTAAAAAATAAAAGGGACCCATTTTGAATATGAATATATTAATGATGTAATTTCATCAATGAGGCTTTAATTAAAAATAATACTTCAATAAAATAATTGTACGGTAAATTCATGAGAGGAAAAACCCTAACTACTCAAGTAGTTAGAAGATCTTATTTTAAAAAGAGAAGAAGGGTTTCACAATTATAATTATCAAAGGGGCATGGAATAATATCATAGGAAGACAGAGACATCTCTTGCTCATTATTCTGGCATGATGTAGATTGAATATGAGAACTTTTACTGTGTAACAAGAAAGGAAGGGAGGGAGAGTCGGGGACGGGATCAAGATCGCTGCCCTCCTCTAGGATTTGCTCTCAGCTCAAGGCCGCCGCCATGGCCACGCCAAGGGGAGGGAATCGCCCTCCCTCCTCCCTGATCTCTGCCGAAGAGGCATTTCGTAGGCTGTTAGTGTCGTCCGGGAAGAAACTGGCGGCCAAAGAGGCCCCAAAATTTGTCAAGAAACTTGACACAATACCAAAAATTGCATTGCCAGAGGAGCACTCCATTAAAATCGCCCTGGATCTTGTTGAAAGAGGTTTGGTTGGCCAATTCATGGGGAATTGGCCCTTAGCCAAAACCACGGATGAATGGATTCAACGTAACTGGAGGCCCCATCTGAAGCACAGTGTCACCTGCTATCCGATGGGGAGAGGATTCTTCGTCTTTGAATTTATCTCAAAAGAAGATCGCGATCTCATCTTCCGAAGTGGCCCCTATTTTATGGGCACCCAAGGACTCTATCTGAACCGGTGGTCTCCGGACTTTGATCCAACAGTTGATGTACCCAAAGAGGTACCGGTCTGGGTAAGACTCCCTAATCTTCCGATCCATTGCTGGAATCTTCAAGCCCTGGAAAAAATAGGAAATACCCTAGGATGCTTCATTGACAAAGCATAGCATAAAGGCCAGTACTCCTGCGCGAGGATTTGTGTTGAAGTTGATCTGGAGGCAAGTCTTCCAGAAGCCATCAAACTCTCTTTAGGCTCTTGGTCTCATTTCCAGAAACTCGATTATGAACAACTTCCTTTTAAGTGTCAGCTCTTCCATGAACATGGCCATTTCCAACGCAATTGCCCAAAATCCCAACTGAAACAAGAAGGTGAGGGATGGCAGAGGGTCAAAAGAGGAAAGGCCTCCTCCAAGCCAAATGAAAAAAGAGCATCAAGCAACGCACAGAAGTCAGATCCTAAAGCCCCGTCGAAGGAACCCGTCCAATCTCAAGCCATGAATCAGCATCCAGTCACCGTGGCCCTAGGAGCAAGTTCCTTGGTGGTGAATGCCCCAGAAGCCCCTTAGGTTATTGTCATTCGGGAATCCACTCCCCCTGATCTCGTTATCCCTGTTGAGATGCAAGACACCCAAGGTGCCACCTTGTTGGGGTCAGGGGAAATCCAACCAGAACCGGCAAACCCTTTATCTGGAAGCTCTCCTACTCGCAGAGAAGCGGAAGAGGACTCTGACCCAGGAGGAGACACTGATGAAGGATCCATTGATTCCGGGAGCTCGCATGCAACTCCAGTCAAGAACCCAAGGGGCCGGAAACCAAATAAAAATAAAAGGGAAGAAATCTCTTACGCAGATATTTTGCAAGGCTCCCAACAAACTCTTAAAGGTATGATGAATACAAGATCCAAGCAAAGCCAGGCCTCTAAAGGGGTCATCCCCTCTAAAAGTAAATAATGTGGTACATCTCCTAGAACTGCAGAGGTCTAGGCAGTTCACAGAAATTCGAAGCAATGAGAGACTTAGTAAGAATCAATAAGCCTGAGATCCTGCTAGTTCAGGAGACAAAAATGGAGGATGACTCTGCCCTCCATGCAGGAAATACATTCTGGAAAAAAAACTTTGGGGAAGCTGTCATCTCCAGGGGGGGCTCAGGAGGTCTAGACACCTTCTGGGATTCCTCCATATTTGAGCTGATGGTTTTTCACAGTACTATGCACTGGATCTACACCAAACTCACTCACAAAGTTTCAGGCCATCAATTAAGTTTGTTCAACCTCTATGTTCCTATTTTGTTAGCTGAAAAAAAAGATTGTTGGGACTTAATTGAAGCGTTCCTAAGCCTCCACAGGCCTGAAAATATAATTATTGCAGGGGATCTGAATGTCACATATAATTATTGCAGGGGATCTGAATGTCACCCTAGATGAAAATGAGAAAAAAGGGGGCTCCATTGTCCGAGATCCCTCTCGGGAATGGGTTGAAGACACCATCTTAGGATGGGATCTTGTTGACATAAAACCCTCCAATGGAAACTATACTTGGACTAATAAAAGGCTAGGGTCAGGGCACATCGTGGCCCATCTAGACAGGTTTCTGGTCCATTCCACCTTCCTCACCTTGGGGCTACATGGCTCATCCAAAATCCTTCCCAATTGTGTCTCTGACCACAAACCTATCCTCCTTGATCTCTCCATTGACGAAAACCTGGGCCCCATCCCCTTTAGGTTTAGTCTCATTGTCTCTAGCTCTTGGAGTAAAAAGGTTACTGGAAACCCCTCCTTTATTTGGGAAGAAAAGCTTAGACGACTAAAACATGATCTTAAGAACTGGGCTAAGCTTCATTCCTCCCTAATATCTTTCAGGAAAGACGCTCAAGCTGCCTTGGAAAACCATCAAGCACTCATGGAATCTGTTTCCATCACTGAAAGCATTTCTCGGACAAAAAGCAACCTCCAGAAATCCTTTTACAAAGTTTGCAGAGTCGAAGAAGAGTATTGGCATCTAAAATCTAGAATCCTTTGGTTAGCGAGTGGTGACAAAAACACCTCTTATTTTCACAAACACGCTGGAGCTAGAAAAAATTTCAAAGCAGTGAAGGAAATTTTCCATCAAGACAATCTGGTGAAATATTTTGAAGGCATTAAACAGGATGCCTTTTCCCACTTCCAAGACCTTTATACAGCTCCCCCTACTAAATCCTTAGACCCATCTTCATACCCCCTCTCGCTAATTCTCAAATTGATTCAAGCCTCTGATAATGACACTCTTGCAACTCCTATTACCATGAAAGAACTCAAATCTGCTCTGTCCCATATGAATCCGGACAGCGCCCCTGGCCCAGATGGATTCACATCCAGATTTTATTCTAATTGTTGGGATATAATCAAATATGATCTTCTCTGGATGGTAAGGAATTCTCAAAGCCACCACAAGTTGGGAGGTAGCACAAACTCCTATTTCTTGGCCTTGATCCCGAAGGAGCAAGGGGGCTCTAATTTCTCTAGGTTCAGATCCATCTCCCTCTGCAACATAGGATACAAGCTGGTTATCAAGATTATATCCAATAGGATCAAAACAATTCTGTCGAGGATCATTCCCGAAAATCAAGGAGGTTTCATAAAGGGAAGAAAAATTCTAGACAATGTCATTCTTGTTCAAGAAGCCATCCATTCCAGCGTCCACCGAAAAGAGAAAGGAATGGTTGTGAAACTAGATATCGCCAATGCATTTGATAGAGTAAGACATGACTATCTCTTCATGGTGATGGAGAATTTCGGGTTTTCCCCTGAGCTCATTGGCTGGATTAAAGGATGCATTTGTTCCCCTTGGATATCCCCTTTGGTCAATGGGAGATCGACAAACTTTTTCTAGGCCTCAAGAGGGTTGCATCAGGGATGTCCCATGTCTCCGCTCCTCTATGCCATTCAGGCCTATGTGCTCAGCTTCCAACTAAACAACTGTCAGCAAGATCTTTCCCTCCCTGGTCTACGCATGGCACCAAATGTAAAGGACATAAATCATGCCCAATTTGCAGATGATACTCTGTTGTTGGGAGGCGTCGGATTCCATTCTGCAAGGAGCTTCAAGAAGGAGCTAGAAATATACATTCAGGTCTCAGGAAGTAAGATCAACCTGCAAAAAAGAAAAATTTATTGTTGGAACTGCCCTGGAACAAAAATTGGAAGAATCTCTAGAGTTCTGGAAATGGAATGCTCGTAGAATTGGGACTCATTCACATGCCTGGGTGTCCTGATCTTTAAATCTGCCATCAACTCAGCGAACTGGAACCCCATCATTGACAAGTTAAAAGCAAAGATTCAAAAGTGGGGGACCGGCTAGCTTACCCTAGAAGGAAAACTTGTATTGCTGAAATATGTTCTTTACAGTATTCCTATTTATCAATCTTCTATTCTTCTGGCCCCCATTACAGTCATCGGTAAGATTGAAAGTCTCTTCAAAAAATTTATGTGGGAAGGAGGGAAAGGAAACCTGAAAAAGTTACATCTTGTCAGTTGGGAAAAAATCCAAAGACCTTACAGAGAAGGAGGCCTCCAAGTTAGAAGTATTCATGCTCATAATTTAGCTATGGGATCCAAACTCCTTTGGCAACTGGTATCTGGAAGATCTAGCTGGATCAAGAAGGTTTTGTGGAAAAAATACTTCACAAGGCAGAGACAACGGTGCTTAGATAAAAATCCTCCCAACAAAAAAGGATCCCCTATCTTTAAACTCTGTCTCAAAGTGTTGGAACACTTCAGATCTCTATTGTACTGGATCCCTGGTAATGGGAAAAGCATCAAACTTTGGGAAGACTCAATCCTTGGGGAAGAGTCTTTGGGGAAAAATCTTGGAATACAGAATATAAAACAGTGGCTTCAAGAGCAGCATGTCTTCACCCTATGGGACCTCTTTGTCTGGGATAATGAAAACAATTGGATTGATTGGAATTTAGGAGGCCATACCCCCAGGCTTGAAGAGGAGGCAAAGCTTTTGTCTAGGCTTCTGCAGGGCAAAGCCCCACTGAACCAAGCTGCCAAGGACAAGAGAGGTTGGGGTACAAAATCTGGAAGTTTCACTACAGCTGAAGGCTATCAATCTTTAATGGTGGTCCCTCATGTTGCCCCAAATCCTATCCACTGGAAGTTCGTCTGGTCCACTTTGTCCATCCCGAAAGTTGACCTTTTATGCTAGAATATAGTGCACAGAAGTATCCTCATTGTGGAGAATATAAGGAAAAGAGGCCTAGAAGGCCCCTCAAGATGTTCCCTGTGTAAGAATTATGAAGAAAACATTGACCACTTACTGCTTTCCTGTCCTTTCTCAAGAGAGGTATGGAAAGAAGTCCTTCCCACGAATATTCCCAACTTTGATTTGCCCACTATAACTGCTGATCTCCTTTCCAATTGGGCTAACTCCTCTCCCTTCCATCTTGCCAAAAAGGACCTGCTCAAAACAGTTTGGATGTTTCTCCCTAAGTTTGTTTTCTAGAAACTGTGGCTTGAAAGGAACAATCTCCTTTTCAGAAGTGTGGAGAGCCCTCCCTCAAAGGTGGCAATGAAATCCAAAGTTCTCCTTGGAGAGACCCTGGATTACAAACCTGCTCTTTGGAATGATCATCTGTTAGATGATAGGGAAACTACATGGCTTACAGCTCTAACCACAAGTGCTCAAGCACCACCTTCTTCCAGGTCTCCAGCCCTAGCTATATGGGAAATTCGAATGAATGAAGAGGACTTTCTAAATTGGAGACTCGCGCAGGAGGATCACTGTTTTTTTTTCGATGGTGCCTCTAAGGGAAACTCAGGTCCTTCGGGTGGAGGAGGAGTGATCCTCACGCCCTCAGGCTCCACTCGATCCACCTTTGCTCGGGGGTTGGGAGTTCAATCTAATAACTGTGCTGAATTTTATGCTCTGTGGCAGGGTCTCCGACAAGCACTCAGTCTAAACATTCAAACTATCTCAATCTTTGGGGATTCCAAATGAATCGGATCTACCAGAAAATAATGATCTTAGCTAGCAATTTTCAAACTATAAGCTTATTCCATGTGCTTTGACATCTTAACAAGCAAGTTGATCACGAGACCAACTATGCTTCGCTCTTGAGCATGAGAACTATCTCTGTCAATGGGATTGATTCCAACTGTAACATCCCGTGACTTTGACAGGCCTGATCACGGCCTATGTAAGCTCTGTATTCAATGTACCACTGATCTTTGTCCCAGAATTACCCTCATGATCCTTTGGAATATAGCTCGATGCTCATGTGAAATCTGTGTCTCATTCATACAGATCAGGCCTCTTTTAAGCCAAGCTATCAGATCCTCTCCTCAGGTGAGCCATCCTTATCTTCTTGATTTTTCTCCTTCGACTTACCCCCCGGACTTATGGCCATTTTGGATTCTTTCTCCTCTAAGGATCCCTCCCTGGAAGAATGGCTGGGTGAACTGTCGTTGGGAAAGCTCCAAACTTATATCAAGGAGAAAGGCTTCTTACCAGGCTCCTCCTCTAGCTCAGATGGGGAAAGATTGGAATCCATCAACAATGATCTCTATAAACTCCGAGAATAATTTGAATCCTCTTCAGAGGAACAAGATGACTTCAACGAAGGTGTCTCCTTCCAATTCAAAGATGTTGAAAAAACGTTTGGAGACTATGAGGAAAGATTTGCTTCTTTGGAGCCTGCCGTCAAGAATATCCTCACAAACCTGGGCATCAAATGACAATTGGATCATCTCAAAACTTTACTCCTCTACAAATGTGTTTACTAGCTCCTCCATGATCCATTGTTGTAAATTTCTTGATTACAGTCACGCTCCTACCTTTCTTATGCACTATTGCTCCCCACGCACTACTGTATCAGTGTGGGCAAGCCGTTGTACCAGTTGGATTCTAGTTTTTGTTGACTGGGACCATCATTGGACTCTGCCACTCATGACAGAGCATTCTGTCTTGTTCAGGGAATCTCCCAATGTAGCACATCCCCCAGAAGCTGATTTTTCGGCCTATAATTAATCTATCAATCAGTTGCGGTAAAAAAAATATATATCATAGGAAGAATAAGGTACAACCATGAATACATATCCAAGTTTTTGATCAAAGAAGAGAGATCTCCATCTTCTCCACTCTTTCTATTCTTCTACACCATTTCTCATAGATTTATGTTTGAATCTCTAAATTGGGCACAAGGTTGAGTTCTTGAGTGTTCTTCTTTTATTCTTCCAAACTATTTTTCTTGTATGATCATGGAGTATTTAGAGCCATATACACGACTTCCAAAGATTTTGTAATGAAGAACATTTTTCATGAACAAACTCCACAAAGAATTTCTTCGGGGTTGATTTCGATTGTATCTTGTAGCTTTGAGTCTTAAGTATGAGGTATTTGAAATTGACCTATCAAATTCTATTTTGATATTGATAGTAGTACTCTTTTAAAATTATTTTATATGATCAAATTATTCTCTCCTATTTCTCTTGAAGAAGACATGGATGCATTTATATATGATTAAGAAGATTGTGTGTGATTTTGATCACAAAGAAATTATGATGTTAAATCCCTCCTTCAATATTTTCCTATTGTAAAGAGACTCCTTGCTGCACATAAATATTATATCAGGTTATTGAAGACCATTTCATTAAATAAATTCAAGCAATAAATATATAGGGTTTGTTTCCTTAGAATTCTCCTAATCCAAGATATCATAGATATATATTTCATCCAAATCAGAGTACCACCTCTCTAAAATTCAAGAGGATTTATATCCTTATGAGGTTTCCGTTTTGGTCCTAACGGATTCAAGTGTCAACAAAATTCTAACACAAGATACCCAAATCTTACATAACTATGGAGGAACCTACCACTATCACCTAAGTACATGGTTTATGTACCAAATAAGTAAGATATCATAATGAACAATGGTTCACAAAATGTACACAGGACATGAACATGGAGCACAACTCCAAAAGTGATAATAGAGTTGAATTACACAAAACTTTGTAAATAATAGGAGAACCTCCTCCAATTAACCCCAATATATCTGTGTAACCAAATAATATGTTCATATCCCAATATTGACCATATTGACCTCTATATATAACTATTCTCATGCATTACACATGTAGCCCATTTATTAGGTCAACCCATATTATATATACATTTACCCCATTACATATACAGTTAACCCCATATATGCCCTGCTTGGGGTCATTCATAAACCAGATTGCACACAATGGTAATAATATATGAATGTGGAGCACAAATCCAAAAGAGATAATAATGATGAGTTATACAATAACTCCTTAAAGAATAGAAGGATCTCCTCCAAATAACCAAAGTACAACCATGAAACCAAATCATATGTTTATGTCTCAATAATGACTATATTGATATCTATATATACCTATTCTCACTCATGTCGTATGTGGGTTATTTATTAGGTCATTCCTTATTAAATATACATTTAATCCATTACATATACATGTAACCCCATATATTCCCCCCTGTAGTCATATCATAACACCTTTGTTCAAAAATATCAGTCCTTAAAGCTTCATAGTTAAGGGTTTTACATGTCATCAAACCACCAAGTAATAGGATTGCATTATGTTCATACTCTCTTTCTACCAATGATGATGACCCATCCATCCAAATTTGATTCATTTCGATCTTGATCCTTGATAGTTGGTTGTTGCATAATTTTTTTTATGTATTTCTTTTTGCTATTGTTGTGACTTCTCCAATTTGTTGTCGACATTGGTCTCTGATAAGATATTGTTGAATCATGGCTATTTGATGCCTTGTTCCATGAATATTGTTGATTATTCCATCTTATTCCTTGGTAATTTTGGTGTTGATATTATTTTCTTTCTTGGGAAATTTCTTGGTAATGACTAGGGTATCGATATGGTTTCACCTTTGATGATTTTCCTTCATTCTACACACCCATATCATTAGTCTTCTTTTCAGAAAAAACAACATCCTACAATCTATATGCTTGGTCTTTGATTACTCTACCCTTCAAGACAATACCATCATATTTGACATGTACATCCTCAAGCTAAGCTCAACTTCAATTATTTTATGATAACCTTCTTGAATATAGTGTTTGTTTCTCCTTTAGAAGTTGCAATCGGATGTCATCCATCAAATTATTACATCTTTCTTAAATTATAGATTGCATTTTTATTTTACCTCATCGGTATTTAGGGCTTCTTCAACCTTCTTGAAAAATTTATCTTCAAATATTTTGGTGGTATTGTCTTCAACTATGCTAGCAATATATTCATCTTTATTATTTAGTTCAAATGCTTGCAGACTCTTTTCATATTCTTAACAGCGTTAAGTGGGTCTCGATTATGCTTACAAAACCCTTTTGATTTCTTCATCTTTATTTTTCATTTCTCCTTTTGACTCATCATTGTTAGGATATTTAGACACTTAGGAGTTAGTTAAGATCTACTTGGTCTAATATGTCATTAGGTAAAAGTGTGTTTCTTTAGTATGCATTTGTAGTTAGGCAATCCGACGGTCACGATATGTTCCCGACATAGAGTGATCTGAC